>MCFE01000403.1:0-81072 GCA_002104905.1 Basidiobolus meristosporus CBS 931.73 | reverse complement strand
CAGAGAAGCTCGGCTGGGTCAAAGGTGAGGATCTTCTCATACTTGAGCGAGAAGAAAACGCTGGAAAGTGCAGGCTGGGTTAAGAGATAATGGTCTATCGAGATAGGGTCCTGGCGGAGGGAATTAGCAACAAAAGGATATATTGCACCGCTTTCGGCTTCTGAGGACTCAATGTCGGGCATTTTGGGGCAGCAGGGACCAAGAAATGTATACAGCTGAATCGCATGCTGGTTGCGGGAAAAGCAAACCAGGTACTTCTGTCTGTGTTAGGATAGGGAGCGGAAGGAAATCACCTGGCAATATACACAAATACCTTTCCGTCTGGAGTGAATCGCTTTAGGAATATACAGGTGGATAGGGCAATGTTGTATAGGGTCTTGTTAGGGTAGACATGCTGATATAGCTGCCGCTTCTTCAAGTAGGTTGTGTTGGGCCTCTGGAAATTGAGCTCCCTATTTCGAATTATAGTAGCCACGTTTCCTGGTGCATTGAGGCTTCTGTCCATCGTATGTAGCAGATAAAGATTAATGACAACACACTTTGGCTGCTAACAAACTAAAACCCTCAAATCAAATTGGGGTATGAAATATCGGTCAAATCAGATCCAGATCTAGCAACCATGGGACTTACAAAAGTCCACCAGTCGTTAGATAACCATTTGCCGGGTAGTTAGGTGAGTTTCCCAACTTGCTGTGTGCGTAACAATGAAAGCAGCCATTGTAGCGTTTCACTAGATCTTGGGGCCCAATTAAGCGGCCAAGTGCAAGTGTGACTCATAGGCTTGGGTCTATTTAAGTGGGCCTGGTCATCACCAGTGATTTTTACTTCGTTCAAATTATGGGAAGCGACCTTGCCATCGACTTACCATCCAAGGGATCCTTGGATGTATCACCCACCAACACCGTGGTCCGAGAACGGAATGGCTCCAGCTTAGGCGCGTACTTCAACGTGATCTGCGTGGTGGCCGGAACCGGCACATTGCAGCTTCCCCTCACGCTGATGCAAGGTGGCTGGATATCCATATTACTCATGATGCTGTGCGGAACAATAGCTGTCTACACCGGAAACCTACTGATCAAATGCTTATATCACAATGGACAGAGTCGATTGCCCGATTACCCATCTGTAGGATACGCCGCCTATGGTCGATTTGGCCAAAACTTCATCCGCTCCTTTCATTACACCATCCTCCTTGGTGCGTCATGTATATACATCATTCTCGCCGGCGTCAATCTTCATGAGCTATCTAATACCGACATAGACCGCAAGGTCTGGATTGCCATATCTGCTGCGATCGTCTGGGTTCCCTTTGTAGCCCTCAAGTCGTTGAAAGAATTTGTCTGGCTCTCAGTGTTCGGAGTGCTGACCACCCTAGTGGTCATCCTGGTGACTGTTGTAGAAGGATTACGGGACCTCCCCAACCAACGGGAGAATTCCCATCACTTCATTGTCCCCGCGGGAATACCTATAGCTTTAACTTCCATAGCCTTCTCTTTTGGCGGAAATGCCATCTATCCACACGTGGAGGTGGCCATGAAGCATCCCAAGTCGTGGAATCGAACCTTGGCCATCGCCATTTTCACGATCTTCCTAATGTATGTGCTTATCAGTGCCACTGGTTACTACGTTTATGGCGACAGTACAATGTCTCCTATCTATGCCAACCTTCCTCACGGAGTCACCACTTCGGTGGCCATCGTCATGATCACAGTCCATGTCGCCCTGGCTGCTCCCCTCAATCTGATCAGTTTTTCCAACGAGATGGAAATTATGTGGAGTATTAACGACACCTGCTACACGCCTCTCAAAGCATTCTGCCTTCGTTTTGCGCTCCGTAGCTTCATCCTAGTCATTCTCACCATCATAGGGGTGTTTCTTCCTTACTTCGGTCCACTGATGTCCTTAATTGGCGGGGTTGGATATCCCATAATCCTTTTCCTTGCTCCTATCATCCTGTACCTCAAGCTCTTTGGTCTCCAATCCATGGGTTGGCCAGAAAGAGTCTGGTGCATCCTCATTGCCATCATCGCCATCGTTGGGCTGGTGCTCGGTACAAAAGATGCCATTATCCAGCTGATAATGATCCGGAGTCCCTAGACTAACGTTGTAAAATAATAAAGGTTCCATTTCAAGTAGGCACATCATTTCAACGCATGGTAAAGCTAATCTTGGGGTTTGGTTCATCTCCTGTTTTGGTCAATGTGAGGCATAGTTTTCTCACATGTATACCAATTTCTCACTGCTCCTTCCATATAATGCGCATTGTACAACTTGCCCTCATCAAACTTTGACCGTGGGAACGAATTTCGGCTGAATTCTTCGAGGTTTTTGACGTAATATTCGATCTGGATACGTAGATTAACATCTATTTATTCTATCGTTAATGGTATCAAAATTCGAGTTAAATATTAAAGACATCCAGCTAGATTTAGTGCTTGACATGGGTCTCACAAGCGCTTCCGCATTGAATATGCGCAATCAACGAGGTGATCGCGTCTTTCGTACCGAGGACGCAGCCAACTGCAGCGACCAACAAAATCACTCCACACCAGAGAAGCTCTAGCTTGGACATGCTTCTCCAGCCAAAGAGTTTCCAGTATAGTACAATGGGTGCGATGAAGACGACCACCGTATTGGATAAAGCCCCGAACAGGGACATGAAGTCGCTGATATATGGCAAGAACATGGCAATGACCGTAAGCACAGCCAATATCCCAGTTCGAAGGGCGAATCGCAGGATTCTTTCCTTGTACTTGCTGTAATACGTTGAGTCAATCCGAAAGATGGCCTCAATCTCTGTGGCAAAGCTTGTGAGGTAAATAGGACATGCCAGCAAGACATGGAAAGTAATCATGATAATAGCTACAGTGGTGGCGGGACCAGCTGGCAGGCTATCGTAGATTGGTGACTTGGTGGAGCCACCATAGACGTAGTATCCTGCCACACTAATCAGCAAGTACAAGACACAAATAGTGAGCATGGCTGCCCTTAGAACCTTGTTCCAGGATTTCGGGTGGGCCATGACTTGCTCAACATGAGGGTAGACTACGTTGCCTCCAAAAGAAAAACAGATCGAGGCCAACGCTATCGGAAATCCGGAGATATTGATGGTTTGATGGGTTTGTTGAACGTTATTGGGCAGATCAATAAGACTAACACTCACGGCGACAAAGACCAGCACCAGTGTCGAGAGCACTCCCAGTACTGAGAGGATTGCCACCTCTTTCAGCGTTTTAAGCAGGATGTACGGAATCCAGACGATCACACCGGCGATTAGGACCCACACCTTCTGGTCCAGCACCACTCCCATCGCCTCGAAAAGCTGATGAGCATTCAAGCCGGTGATTAGTATGTAGACTATGGCGCTTCCTATTTGAATAGAGTAGTGGAACACTCGAATAAATATCATCCCAGGCTTTCCAAACGCAGCTTTTCCGATGGAAGAATAGTCCGATAGTCGACTGACTCTAAAATGGGCTCAGTTAGCGCATGAAGCTGTAAGGTGTCATAGCGCTGGCAACGTACCGATCATAATACAAGCACTTAATCAGTAGTGAGCCGGTATAGATGGAGATCCCCGTAGACAAAAGAATCAACCCAACTCCAACCCATCCACTCTGACTCAGAGCGTACGGGAGCTGAAGCGTTCCTGTTCCGGCAATAGCACAAACAATGTTGAAATACGCTCCAAAGCTCGACCCATTCCTGTCATGATCTCCAGCGTGGGAATCATACTCCATTTGGTTGAACCCCTCTTTACTTGCCACGATGTTGTCCTCTATCTCTTTAACAACAGTGGCATTCTCGTCTGAGAGATGATCAGTATGGCAATCTATCAACTTTCACATCAACTCTACACATACCTTTGCTAAGACCACTCATGTTAATCTTACGAAGTTCTAATAAGTACGCGCCCTAAGGTATGGAAGTTTAGAGCAAAAGGAGGACTTGCTTGCTACAGCAATGGATGAAACGGCTCGAATAAATAAGTATCGAATGGATGTTGATGAACGTCATTATTACACTCCCAAGCTGTCCTTATAAGTTGGGAAATCCAATGTTTTGGCGACCATGCATCTTGTTTGTTGGCTCCAAAGTAAGGGATGAAATAGTTGCATCAAACCACGTTTTAAGCCTAGCAGGTTTGTTTCCGGTTAGCCATTAGGGTTTCTGCTCAGTTTGAAGCAAGCAAGCGATTCGAGAATCAACAGCGAGTTGCGTTTCATTGGCAATATTCCGTCTAATCTATGTCGGGTTGTTTGTACCTGTGGCGTGCTGTTTTCCCAACAATCCGTTGACAGAATTCCGTCGGAAGATTCGGAAGTGGATGCATGAATACTGGGGTTAGTAAGGTTAGCCATTCAAGCACCAACGTAAGGTACGGTCCAATTTAGCCATTCAAGCAACAACGTTTAGTATGGGTGAGGATTTTCCAATCTGAAATGGAAATCTCAATCTAGTTGCTGGATTTGGCTCTTACGACTAATGGAATCGCCTTTATTGGGCTTGATTTTCATGATTTTGGAACTGGCGTAGCATAGTAATAATGGGATGCAATATTAATTGCCTGCAAAGCCATCCATATGGGAAGTAGATTCTCTCTACTGAGAACTTCATATCGTCAAGTCAATATAACGTCGACTAAAAGGGCTTGGGAAGCTCGGATCAGTTGTCAACTGACTGTATATTAATTTCTTTACCTGAGAAGCAACTGAGTATAAAACGAATTTGCTGAGGAGGGGTCATGCTATACTATTATTCACTCATCATGAAAATCTCGAGTCCACTCTCTTTGACCGCTCTCTCAACTGGGTTTGGGTTAGCTCTGGCATTTGACGAACGCTGTGACTCCAACTTTGCTGCGTACTGGGGGCAAAACTCCTTCGGAATCTCTAGCACTGATAGAGCTCAGTGGGAAAAGCCTTTGCGTGGGTATTGCGAGGATGATGCCGTCGATGTGATCAATCTTAGTTTTCTGAACGTTTTTAATTCTGGCTCGAAAACGCCTCCTCAGATCAATCTATCGTTTCATTGCGCAAGCGCTACTTTTCCTGGTACTGCTCTTGTGAACTGTCCCGACATTGGCAATGATATTGCGTACTGCCAGTCAAAAGGGAAAAAAGTCTTCATGTCCTTGGGTGGGGCCACCGGTTCGTACGGGTTCCAAGGGGATGCGGATGCTGCATTATTTGCTCGGACTCTCTGGGATCTTCTCCTTGGCGGCTCTTCGGATATGCGTCCATTTGGCACAGCAAAATTGGATGGCATTGATCTCGACATTGAAGGAGGCAGTAGCAGAGGGTACAGTGCTCTTGTCAAAACCCTTCGCGAGCTGTATGCGCAAGATTCCAGTAAGAAGTACTACATATCTGGTGCTCCCCAATGTCCATTTCCAGATATGTTCTTGGGAGCAGCACTGAACGAAGCTTGGTTCGATATGGTGTTTGTTCAATTCTACAATAACCATTGCGCAGCAAGCAATCCTTCGAACTTCAATTTCGGAGATTGGCACACGTGGGCAACCACCAAATCCGTGAATAAGGATGTCAAAGTGTATCTTGGTATCCCTGGCTCACCATCATCTGCTGGCTCAGGATACATCCCAGCCAACCAAGTCAATCAGATCGTGAATGACATAAGGAAGAAATACTCATCGTTCGGGGGCGTCATGGCTTGGGATGCCTCAACCTCCGATATGAACATGGAGGGTGGAGTCAGTTTTGCAGCGAGTGTAAAAAAAAACCTCCAGAGTGGATCGACATGTGGCTCGCAGATTAGCCCAAGCCCTGCTCCAAGCTCTGCAACATCGACGCCGCCTGGTGCCCCCGCATCGAGCGCTCCAGGCACACCGAAAACAAGTTCTTTGGCATTAGCGCCATCCGCTACTTCTTCCATGCTGCCTTCAAGTACATCTGCTACACCACACGCATCGCCACACAATCTATTGGCTGCCAGGGATCAATCATCAAGCCAAAAAGCGTTACCAACTGCAAGTACCGATAAATCGGATTTTCATCCCACAATCTCATCGAATTCCGAATGTCCAGTTGAAGGCGCTTCATGTTCAGGGCATGAGACTAGGTGTAACGGATACGATTATGCAATATGCTCAAATGGTAAGTCAGGAAGAGATCAACAAACAGTTACCTCGTTAACATTACTGACTCAACATCTGAAAGGTCGATGGCTGTTGCTACCCTGCAGCGCAGATCAAGCGCTCTCATGCGAGAAGGGGAATACTGGGATATACTGTGATTGGGCAGGTAAGAAAATGATCAAGAGGTGTGGTGTTTCTAGTTACCGAAGACAACGCTCAATCAAGGGGGCGCATGCAAAACGGGATACGGATATCATGGTTGAGGTCGTCCACAATGAAAATGCTGAAGCCTCGGATTACATGGCATTGTTGAAGATACGCACCACTCTAAACCGACCCATTTCACGTAATTGGGTTGTCAAATTTGCTGTTCCTGACAACAGAAATGTGACTTCCGTCAGTAGAGGGCAGTTCCAACAAGATGGCTCGATGCTAACTGTCCGAAGTAATCCTCACGATGAACCTCATGAAAATATGAATATTTTGATAGAGATCAAAGGAAGCGTCCTGTCAGAACCAAGATCAATCCTTGCGTCGAATAGAATTGCTCAAGCTGAGTTCCTGGATCTAAGCACTCTCGACAGATAAAAGGGACTTCATTTCTTGAAATAAAGTATGCTTCAATTTATTCAATATTATATCGTTTTGTTCCAAACCTATTCTGAGAATATTAGTACCAAGCATAAGGTATGGCACATTTATACAATGCAAGACAATCATATGGCTTTCTCTATTTTCACTCTTTTGAGTCCGTTATGCCACCATCAGTAATAGCGTAAGCTAACCAAGCCAGATTAGGCAACAATGTCACTCTAAGTTGGATATATTCTTACCAGCTTCCGCTTCGGGCATATCGGGGGAATCGGCGATTTTTGCAATGCGCTGCTCCCCTCTACCCTTTCGTAAACTTAATATTGTTGTCGAGCTATAGGAGTGGCTCAGTTATTTACAAGAAGAAAAACGAGGCAGGAAAGGCGGTTTACGTATGTGCTAGTACGTGGCCTCCTATTGGTTTCTTGTCTGGTGCAAAAGACATGGCTCCAGGATCTGCACAAACCTAAGCAGTACTGATCAATATATTGAAGCTTGCTGGAGAGCGTTTCTATTACCTGATTAGTAAGAAACACCGCCACGTTGTACTCCTCAGAGATCTTCAGTAATCGAGTGAGCATTATGTTCAATTTCTGTTGTCTTTCACTGAGCTCCCCTCTTCCACAATAGTCAGTTCGGAACAATGCCATTATCGAGTCCACGATCTAGTCATTTGTAAATCATGACATTGTATATGCTTGACTTCAGTTACAACTCACCAGAACACGGAATACTCCTCTTTCTTCAGCAAATCTTGCCGTCAATTCGGTTATCAGGTCCATTTGATGCTCCGAGTTGTATGCTCGTGCAAATATCACGTTATCAAGTACAGTGTCAGGATCGATAGAAAACCGCTCAGCAATTGCCCGAATCCTATCTGGCCGGAACGTCCCTTCAGTATCAACATAGGCCGCCTATTGAATATCATGTAAAACAGACGCTGATGGAAAAATCAATCAAGTACGCTAGTACTTTGCCATTTCCACCACCCATGCTTGTGGGTAACTGACAAGATACACATAGCGTGTGGGCTAGCTGAGTTTTCCCGGTTCTAAACTCTCCATAAACTTCTGTGATAGCCATTGTTTGAATCCCGCCTAATAATGGGAAATCTCATTAAATATAGGTTGCTAGAATAGTAATTAGCAGTTACCTCCTATTAGCTTATCCAACTCCTGGCTCCCGGTGGTAATTTTAACTACCATTTGACGCTTAATAAGATATTCAGCTGCTGAAATGAAACCACATGTCTGATCACCTATAGTAAGTTATCATTTCTTAACACCATGATCACTCAATACTAACTGTTATCTTGTTGGCAGCTTCTTTGATTTTATCCACTTTAGCCTCAGATAAACCCTTGATTTTACAAAGGTTCCTCCGAGTTGTCATCTGAATGGACTGTATTTGACTGGTCAAAAATGTCGCTTCACATCTGAAGGTATATGAAGGATTACTTTAACAGTACATAGCCCAGAAGTCTTCAGCTTTTGAATGTCGCCAGCGTTAATACCCTGTTTCTGTAGCTCATCAATGTCGATGAAGAACATTTCCTAGTAAGCGCGTTAATACCACTCTCGTATACATCCTACATGCTGGTTGTACCTCATCTTCATCCTCTAGAATCTCGTCAGTATCTTGTACTACTTGTTCACTCATTTCTTCCGTGTTACGATGAGGTTGTAGTGCTGTGATTTCGTACTTATAAACCACGAACCTGACTAAATGCTTGTATGCGGTTGAGATCTTTTGCAATCAAGCCAATGACTCCCACGGATCTTGGATTCAAATGAGTCCAATTGATTCAGCATAGCACCTTCAATAAATGACGATTGGTGCTAACTTTCGCTTGATATCTGCATCTTTTTGCTTATTGCATGTCTGGGTGATCGAGGGTGGGCCAATAAGGTGAAACACCTACAATCTATTTGAATTGCCTGAATGTTAAGCTATCAGTAAGTAAGAAGATCAGATGGAACTAACAAGGTCCACAAGATGCTTTCCAAATCATTACTACCTCACACTCCTTGAAAGTGTTGTCCTCACTCTCTAGTTGCATAATTATTTCAGGTAATATTATGGGCTCTGAAAGCATTAGATCTGAAAACATCTTGTCATTAAGGCTGAAAACTAAGCTTACAGCCAGCAATGGAGTATTATTGTACTGGGTACACTTTAGCTTCTTGTTAAATATTTATTACCTTATTAATAACTATTCAGGGTTATTGCAGGAGTCTAGTACATCTGGTTTGTAGCATTTACTGCTGCAAACTGTAGCCTCTGTCATGTGCATTTCTACTTCCTATTTGTTGTATGTTCTTTCATATTTCTGTTGTAGTCACAGGACAGCACTGTACATCCCCACCTAATTTCAACATGCCAGCTTAGCATGAGAGGATTCCCTCTACTACCCCTTACTCTCTTCTATTAAGCTCCAGTACATATCTTCTTAGCATTGTAAAAGTGATGACTACAGAGAAGCCTTTGTCACCAAGTTCATAGCTTGGTACTATGCAGGATAGGCACAAATTACATTACCATCCACATGCTCAAGTAGCTTATTTCACCACCTTGACACTATTTTCACTTTCTTGAAACAAGCAATATGCCTCATATTGGGGGGGGGGTTTGGAGATATTGGAAGTAATTAGGCAAACACATAGTACATGTTGCTTTAAGCTAACAGAATATTCAATATAAGATTGGCTTATAATACTTGATATGTATTGAACTATACAAGTCCCTATACCCAACACCAACATTAAGCCCAACCCCACACTCAACAAGTAACTCCACAAAAATCCACCATTCAATAAGTATTTCTGCGGTGACACCCTTTTTCCATAACTTTAGTAGGAACCCTACAGTTTATGCCACTGTTTGTTCACTGGTTCCCATACATCCTGGTATTCAGCTGGCACTGCAAGGTCTAGCACCTCATCTGCCAGTCTTGGCAATAAATACTTGTAGCATTCAAGGACATTTTCTTGAGCACTGCTCTTGAAGAAGTATTGCAACCTCTTGGTAAGCATATGATTGTTCCAGAATTCCACCGTAGGCATTGTAATAATATATAATATGGTATCTCCACTTTGGCTACAATGGAGGACATGGAGGCAGTAATAGACAAATTGCTTTTCTCTGCAAACTATCTACCTCACTGGAGTGTAGCTCAACTGGCTGCACTTCAAACTTGTGAGAAAGCAGCAGTTTTCTTGTTGATAATTCTTCCTGGCTATTATGGGATTCAGCCTGTTCTGGCCTGACAGCATTAATTGTGAGATCTGCAGCCTTTTTCTGACACTTCCCTGGCTCTGGCTTAGGTAAGCTTTTTTCTCTTGACCTTTACCTTTATCACTGCCACTTTGACTGAGTGCTTCTTGCATGGTACTCTGTTTTCTTCTTGATGAATGTTTCACTGGTGCATCTGTTTCTGCCTGCTTGTCCCTTGCCAGCACTCTCCTGGAAATCTGATGTTTCCAAGCCACCTGCTGGAAACCATCAGCCTTTCTTTTGGCAGGCTCCTGAGAAAGCCATGGGTTTTTGTTACTGTCAGGTCCTTCACTGCAACTGTGACCAAATGCTTCTGGTATTGAGCTACATTTTCTCCATGATAAATACTGCACCAATGCATCTGTTTCTGCCTGCCTGTCCCTTACCGGCACTCTTTTGGCCACCTGATGTTTCTTTGCCACTTGTTGGGAGCTTTCAGCCCTGCATGTGACAAGCTCTTGAGGAAGCTATTGGTTTTCAGCTGTGGCATCCTTGTTCTTCTGCCTTTGATAGTTTCTGCTATTCCTGAGACACTTTCTTGGCATGCCAATGCTCACCCAACATTCATTTGCTAGCCTGAATCCAGGATGATGCTCATGGAACAGTTCATGCTCATTCTGCTTGGCCTTGTGCTCATGATGGTCCCATGGTATGCTAACCTTGAGGCAATGCTCTGCTAAACTTCTAATCAACTCTCTAATACTAGCCCACTCAGCATCATTGCACTCAATGGCTTGATGGATCTTCAATGTCTTTTCATTATTTGACTTGGGTACAAGTATCACCATACCTCCCTCTTAGGCTGTGATAGGTTTTTCTGTGCGCTTCATCCTTGGGCACTGCTTTTGTGCTCCAAAAACTGTATGGTGTTCCTCTGATGTTACATTGGGAAATGGCTCAATTCTGGGCTGTGACATTGAGCTACTTGAGTTCCTTCTTTGCAGCAAAAATACTGCATTCTTGACTTGGGATATCAACTGCACTAAATGTGTAATGCACTCATCCTGTGTTTGGACTAGTTCCTAATTTCTCTGGGTCATTGCATCTATCCTATCAGCCATGGCACCTGATTGCCTCACTAATACTCTGTTATGGGCTGACGACATACTTGCTAATATGGGTGGTGGTGATGTTATGATGGCTACTAGTGAGTCTTCAACCAAGCATACTGTGTTTGCTACATTCTCCTCTGCCTGAGCATTGTGGTCAACTTGCAGCTTCACAGATAATCTGTATTGCCTACTTGACCAAGAGCCTGAGGAGTTGCATTATTAACTTCAGTGGCCACAGTGCCTGCATGGTCTTTTTTGGATGTAGCCCTGCTTGTTGCACTGAATGTCAAAGCAAGCTGCTGTCAGCAGTAGGGCTTGGTTGAGAACCTAACAACTTTGCTTTATTTTTTGGTGGCATATATATGCAAGTGAGTCAACCAAAGGAGAAATTGTATTACATGTACCTGTGTATGTAATGGATTTTATATTATTATGTCAGCATTATGGTCAGCTTGCAGCTTCACAGAGATTCCCAATTGCCTACTTGACTGAAGCTGGAGGAGTCCACATTATTTACTTCAATGGGCACACTGTCTACAGGGCCTTTTATGGTTGTAACCCCACTTGTTGCATTGAATGTCAAATCAAGCTGTTGTCCAGCCATTCTTCTGCCGCAGTCAGTGGTGGGGTTTGATAGGGAATCAGACAACTTTGCTTTATTTTCTGGTGGCATATATATGGAAGCAAGTCATACAAGAGGGGAAATGGTGCTACAAAAACATGTGTATGTGATGCCACAACTTTATTCATAATGCTTACTATGACAGGTCATCATTTAATCCTACATTCATGTAGGCGCAATATTTCAAATACAAGACTGTCTTAAACGCACATGAGTATTGACAGAAAAGTGATATAACAGCAATATGTAGGGTGTCAAACTGTTTGCCCCATGAGCAAGACTACTTTGGTCCAAGACCATTAGGGAAGAAAAAAAGACCATGTGGCTATTGTACAAGCCTCTCAGTCATGAAGCATGCAGACAGCATAGGAAGTATTACAGGGATCATGGCCAGTTTTTACCACACAAGTCATATTTGATCATTACCAGTCACAACTATACCAACAATATCTTGCTGGCCCCATGATACTTCTATATCAGCATCTGGCTGTACTTGTCACATTGTGCAAACTGAGTCAGGTGAGTTTGTGACACATTTAGGCTCACCCCAGTCCTCTGAATATGGCATGAAGAGTGATAGCTCTGAAGAAGCAGGCTTGCTGATGGATTGTGAGCCCAGTAATCCATAGCCCAGTAATCCATCTACTGGTAAATGATGTGATGTTATGGCTAGAGAAGTGGCATGTTTCAGCTAATATCAGTTATGGGAGCTTTGAGGATTTACTACTACTTCTTGCCAAAATCATCCTGAGATGCAACTTACTATTTACATAGTGTAACTGGATAACTGTCATGTGGCTGGCAACATACAGCCCAGAGACCATCCCAATACCAGCATGTGTTAACAGTTGCATAACATTCACATCAGAAAATGCCACCATTGGAAGGTGTCCAACTTGTCAAGAATCCACAACCATTGGGTGAAAGCATTGTGCACACTCTGGATATATTCCAGTAATACAATGCCTGAAGAAGCTCATACAGTCCAACAAATATTGTAAAGTTATAAAGTACCGCACCTAGTATCAATCAAGTGCAAGCATATCAGATATATTTAATGACAAACCTTACAAATAGCTAAGTAGCAAGGGCTACTTTGAAGGTATGTACAACCCTGCCTTTGCCTTTGCCCTTGATGAATCCTCATTAGACAAGTACTCTACCTGCAAATCCTGCTAGCAACTAATTCTCATCAACCTAAATCTGTCACCTATCTTACAGTATCCAAGCAGAAATCTGATGGCAATCTGACTGGTATTGGGGCCTAAATACCTGTCCAACCTGGCTAGCTATATGTGTCCATTGCTAGATGAATTTTTTATGCTTTCTAGCGCTATAACAATAAATGGCTGTCATGTAAAAGTGCAAATTGTTATCCACATTGGAGATACCCCAGTCATCAGGAAGATAGCTGGCTTTTCTGGGCAAAATGGATGGCAGTGCTCTCAGATGTGTGAGAGCCAAGGGGCCTACTCCATAACCCACACATGTTAATATTACCCAAACACCAACATCAAGTTCAATATCTTTCCACAGAGTGAATGTACAGAAGTCAGCATGCATTTGCAGCAAAGTTGGCAATCTAGAAGCCATCTGCCAGAATATGGAATTAATTGAAAGCAGGTGATACTTAAGATGGAGGATATCTGCTGGAGCAAAAGCTTTCCACTTGGAGCAATGCATTTGCTTTGCAACAATATCCCTATACAGATGACCAAGTGGTACATGGGGCATTTCAAGCTAAATGAGCCCTTTGAGATACTGGAGAAACTTGAAGAAATTGGCAAGATATTACAGAGTATACTCTACCATAAGTACTTCTTATGGGCTCCAATCAACATTGATATGCCTATGTAATAACACAAGTGCAAGGACTGGATAAATTGGATATGTATTTATTCAAGTGGCCTTCTGAAGCCATTTCTACCAAGAGAACATTGGAAGTATTGGGAATCATATTTGGACATTGTAGGAATATTTATCCAAAAGCATATCACCAATGCCAACTTGACACATCTACAGCTTTTGCACAAAGAGTTTGTGATGGTATTTGAATGGCTATATTACAAGCATAAAGCTGAATGTGTAGATCTTTGCCACTACTGTATCCATTTGCTACTCCATCTTGCTTGGTGTGTTGAGAATATTGGACCTTGCTTCACCTTTTGGGAGTTTCCTATGGAGCGGATGTGTGGGGTGATAGGAAGACAAGTCAAGTTGCAGGTACTACTATATCCCAATCTCATCAGAAATATCACCTTCAAGTTTGTCATGGATGTGATGAGTTTGCACATGGAAGACAGCAAGGAAGAGATAGAAAATACTGAGGACAGATGTGCACATGGAGACACCTATGCCTATGACATTAAGAAGCTAAGCAGCCCCAATGCATGGGTAATTAGTTAAGTAATGAAAAGTTGGGTTAGGTGCAACAAGCAACTAATTCTTATTAGGAGAACTTCACCAAGGTATGCTGAATTTCTCTTGGTCACAAGCCAGTTTCTAAACCATTAAATACAGGATTCACACAAACAAGAGCCAGATTGCACATATAAGGGGGACCAGAATCCAGCAGGGAGAAGGAATATCTTGGCTTAACACCAGAAGTCCTTTGCAGATATTCAGGAGGTATTCACGGCAGAAGTGATGGCAACCAAGCATATGTTTGCAAGATGTATATGTTTGCAGCAACACAAGGTATATGGCAGCTTTGCAAGCATCACACTGATAAGCTGTAAAGTTGTTGTGACAGAAGTATTTTAATTGTGGCAGGTGTGCACATTTATGGAGGTTAGTAAGCAGGAGGACTGAGTATTTTTTAATTTGAGCTATATGTGGAATACCCAAGGTAGTAGTGTGCAAGCAAATAAAGAGGGATGATTTTATAGTGAAATATATGAGTTGTGAAAGGGGAGGTAGAAAAGGAAGTACCATTTGGGAAATTGGTCCGGCAGCATTGCACAGAGCTAGCTGTAGGCTGTAATGCTGCCAATATAATGCCATCAGAATCTATATAGGAAGTGTCTGAACTTGTCTGAAAGACACTGCAGTATTTTATACCTTCACAATATCTGTTGCACTGGTAGTGCTTCCTTAGATGAGGTAATACTGGAATACATATGGAGGGTTTAAGATTGTCCTCTTATGGTGTTAAATTGCCAATAAGCTCAACATCTTGCAATGGTGGAATTTCTGATGTGAGAGCCTTGAAACTGTTAACATATGCTAGTTTCAGGGTGGTCTCTCTATCATTTGTTGCCAGCAACATTATAGCTGCTCATTGATGCCAAGTACATGGCAAGTTGCATTCTGAAACGATTTGGCAAGAGTTAGGAGTAAATCCTCAAAGCCCCACTACAAGTAATGGTAGAAACATGCCTCATCTCTAGAAACAATATTGTGTCATTCACCAGTAATTATACTGCTGGGCTCTGTTGACATCATACAATATCCTTTGCGTTTCTTCTACCAGTGTTGTCTTATTACCTGCTGGGGTTTTACCAGTCTCATGCTGGGTACTATTGAGAGGTAAGATAAGCTCACAATCCATCAGTGAGCCTACTTTGTCACAGCTACAACTCTGCAGCCATATATATACAGCTGAGATAAGCCAAAAGCCATCACAAACTCACCTGATTCAGATTGCACAAATTGACAAATGCAGCTTAGTCCATTTAGAGAAGCATCAGTGACCTGGTCAGAAATTGCAGGTCCAGTAGATAATAATCAGCTCCCAACTATGACTTGAATGACAAAGCATTAGCTCTGCTCCTTGTAATATTTACTATACTGTTCCAATGCATCATAGAAGGGAGGTTTGTACAATGGCCCTATAGCCTTAATTCTCTTCTTCAATGGCATTGAATCAAAGTGGTTTTATCCATGAGGTAAACAGCTTGCAATTCAGCAATGTAATGCTATTATCCCACTTTCTTATCAATAGTCATGTGAGCCCTAGAGAGTCTAATGCTTAAAACATTGCACTTAGATGATTGAATTTTTTGTAAGGACCTACTATAATGAGTAGTACTAATAATGCTGTAGCTTCACATTCACTCATATATGTAAAACTATTTCCCCTTTGGTTTTACTCACTTCCATATGAATACCACCAATAAATAAAGCAAAGTCTCTGGGTTCCCAGCTAAACCCACCACAAGCAACTGCAGAAAAATGGTTGAACAGCAGCTTGCTTTGACATTTGTTGCAACGAGTACAGCTTCATCACATCATCACCTTCAGTATTGGCAAGTATGGTGTCAACTTGTACCAGCTATTAACAAGATGATGAGGTACAGTGGCAAACACAATAAATATTATGTCCATGATAAATGAACAAATAGTTCAGAGATAGTATGTGCAGATAATATGTGTAATAAAATCAAATGTTGAGACTGCAATTCATTCTGTTGGTTCCAGGTTAATTGCAGATTTCATGGCAAATTGCTCTGACATATACTTGTGTAAAGTTCCTGAACCAATTACAATCTTGTTAGAAACTCCATCAACTACACCATGCAAGTGTTATGATCTGCCACTGTAGTGCGGTGACAGTGACACCCACTGACAGATGTGCTCATTCCCTTATTTTCTACTTCCCTATATCTCTACTACACTTATTTTAGTTTTATCCCATTTGTCTTACCCAATCAGTACTATCCCATAAGCCAGTTGACTATCACACCTGCTTACCTTATTGCATTAGTTACCCCTCACTTTATGTAAGATTACTAGCTTTAAGTACTTCTATATTAGGCAAGTACCCGCGCCAGTACCCATGACACATGACATAGGTCTGTGTTACCATCCCTACCATTTCAATACCATATATGGTATTTTTATGTTGCACAGGTTTCAGACTACTGATTCCTGATTGGTTGGATGTGCTGTGCCTTTTAGAACCTTCCAGGACATTCTTGGCATATTTTTAGCTTATAATGATGTCATCAAGAATTCCACTGATGCCTAGAATCTTCTAGAACCTTGTCATTAGTAATCACTTGGCAATCAGGAAAAGTATTTAAGGGAAAGCAATCCCTCATCAACAAATCATCCCTTCTATCAGTAACACTTCTACCTTATTGCTTAGCAGTTGATCACGGCACCCGCCTTCAACAGTACATCTCAGACCTGTCATCAAGGAGCTTTTCAGGGTAGTGCACAAGACACACAGAGGCCTTTGGAGATACTTGGAGCACCTAGGAAGCTAGAGAAGTAGGAGCTTTTACCTTAGTGACATATTGACAAAGTCACCAGCAGTTTAGACACAGAGGTTATTGCACCCATTAGACACCTCACACACCTTGAGTTGTGTAGCTTCTCCCAGGAGTACCTCTACACCACCACACCACGCTGACAGCCAACTAACCTTGGAGGCACTACTTGTGAGGAATACTAAGTGTAGGTATCTTTTATTACATTTGATTCTTTCCCAAGTTTGTTCTTGTACAGGCAAAGATACTTTTCTGTCTATGTAACTATTGACCACAGCTGCATTCTTATCAAGTCCCTGCTGGTGGAGTTTACAGTTGTTTTGACTTTGGAAGCTTTAGTACATTGTCATCTCAAAGAATGCTGAACCCAGCACATACTTCTGTTACAACGCCAACTAAGTTGGGGATTGTAGCTCAATAGTTTTCCCTTGACAAGCTTGTGGCTTTATTACCCTTCACATTAGATTAGAGACAGAACCCAAGTATTCTTAGCAAGCTTTTGCCAGAGGTTATTGCACCCAGTGAACACCCCACACACAAAACACTTGAGAAGCGCTGACGTATCTCTCCCTTGGACTTATACACCACCACAGAATTGGCACCCAATGTGGGGGGATCATACAAGCTCCCTAGGACCTAACAAGATTTACCTGAAGATTTGAGCTACTATCCACATCTTGAAACAAGACTACCAATATTTTCATGATTACAACACTGACCTACCTGCCCAAAATGAATTCTATGCCATTACCACTCTCACATGGAGCCCCACAGTTTGATGGAAAGAATGTGGAAAGCTTCATATTCAAATGGGAGAAGCTTTGCAAGATGTGCAGCCTATCTGAACAAGAAATGGCTGAAGACTTCCCCTACTACTGCACCAATGTGGTGGTGTATAGGTCCAAGGGAGAGATACGTCCAACACTTCTCAAGTGTTTTGTGTGTGGGGTGTTCACTGGGTGCAATAACCTCTGGCAAAAGCTTGCTAAGAATACTTGGGTTCTGTCTCTAATCTAATGTGAAGGGTAATAAAGCCACAAGCTTGTCAAGGGAAAACTATTGAGCTACAATCCCCAACTTAGTTGGCGTTGTAACAAAAGTATGTGCTGGGTTCAGCATCCTTTGAGATGACAATGTACTAAAGCTTCCAAAGTCAAAACAACTGTAAACTCCACCAGCAGGGACTTGATAAGAATGCAGCTGTGGTCAATAGTTACATAGACAGAAAAGTATCTTTGCCTGTACAAGAACAAACTTGGGAAAGAATCAAATGTAATAAAAGATACCTACTCTAAGTATTCCTCATAAGTACTGCCTCCAAGGTTGGTTGGCTGTCAGCACGGTTTCCTGGGAGTGTCCTGTGGTATGCAGTTGGAAGTTCAGGTAGCAGCAGGTAGCAGTGATCACACTAATTAACAAGTTGATATATTGATAAAAGGGATGATGATTTATTGTTGAGGGATTGCCTCCCTTATATACTTTTCTCACTGGCTAAGTGATTACTAATCATGGTGTTCCAGAAGGTTCCGGATATTGTAGAAGTCTTAATGACCTCAGAATGACCCAAGAATGTTCAAAGTAGGTGCCGGAAGGTTCTAAGAGGCACAGCACCTCCAACCAATGAGGAATCAGTATTCTGAAACCTGTGTAACATAGGGATACCATATATGGTATGGAAATGGTAGGGATGGTGTCAAGGGTTGATCATGTGTTGTGGGTACTGGCGCGGGTCCTTGCCCAATATAGAAGTACTTATAGCTAGTAATCTTACATAAAGTGAGGGGTAACTTATGCAATAAGGTAAGCAGGTGTGATAGTCAACCAGCTTATAGCATAGTACTGATTGTGTAAGACAAATGGGATAAAACTAAAATAAGTGTAGTAGAGATATAGGGAAGTAGAAAAAAGGGAATGAGCACATCTGTCAGTGGGTGTCACTGTCACCCCACTACGCCAATGATATTACCACTAAGCTTCTCAGACAAGGAGACATTCTCACTAACTGGGCCTTAATGAAGACCTACCTACAGACCAAGTATGGTAGACCCCAGATATACAATGGAATTGAAGACCTCAGACACTTTGGAAGAACTGGACTTTTGAAGCTACCACTTGAAGAGTTCATTCAACAATATGAAGATATGGCCAAGCCACTCCTAGAGTCCCAGGCTATAACTGAGTTTACCATGACACTTTACCTTGCACAAGGGCTTCCCCAAGACTTGGCAAGGAAAGTTGACCTACATGCAGCCAAGGATGACAAGTGAGGCATTCCTTGCTTTGCAGAGATGAAATACGTTCTCCTAGAGGCAATGCAAACTTCTACCTTTATGAGACTCCTGACATCTAATCTGCCAGACCAGTCAACCAAGGAGCCAAGGAGTGCTGCTGCTGACAATCAGACCTACACTACTGACAGAATTGACCAACTTGCTGAACAGCTACAAAATCTAGCCCTCAAGATTAATGGCTCAGCTGAGGTTGATACTGAGGGCCAAAGACCTTTGCCCAGGCACTGCATCTGGTGTGACTCTACTCAGCATGCTAGACAAGAATGCTCAGAGCTTAGTCAGCTACTCAGAGAAGGAGCAGTACAGCTTGATGCTGATGGAATGCTAGCTGACAAGGAAGGAAGAAGGATTCCCACTAATTTCCAAAGAGGAGGGATGAGAGCCCTTTTTCAGAAATCTGACTCAGCAACCAGAAAGATTACTGTTGATGCCCCTATTGGGACTCATAAAGTGAATCCAAGCAGCCCTGACAACTGACAATACAAAGTTAATGCCTTTGCTACCAAAAGACACCTCCCTGAAGAACCTGCCAAACCCATCCTTAGAAGTGGTGTAAGAGTCTTGGAGATATTGGAAGTGATTTTGAGAACAAGTAGATTATGTGGTTTTCACTTAATGATTTATTGAATGTAAAAGTAGTATTTATACTTTTACCTGGTCTGGGCATTACAAACATGTAGAATAGGTTAAGGAAGGTCCCAAGAACATCTGTGCAAAGTTTGGGGCTGTATGGACAACTTTGAGAATTTTCATGTTCTGGGTACCTGGTATTTTGGTGAAAATATTCTAAGTAAATCCCAACAAGGAATTTGGTCAGTATTCTCTAGGATTTGAGGGTAATAATCTAAGTGACTAAGTTAAGTGAATATTTAGGTGGAATTACAAATTTTTACAACAAGAAGACCACAATATGAAGAACCTGAAGTTGTTATTGACAAGAGGCCTAGTATGCTTCCCACCCAAGATACCTTGCCTCACTTTCAGATGACCTCAAAGATAGCAAGCTACTCAAGCCCTCAACTGATTACTGAGAAGCTGCTGAAGCAAAACCTCACTTTGTTGGTTGGAGAAATCATGAGTGTATCCCCATCTGTTAGGAAGACCTTTGATGAGCAGCTTAGAACAATACAACAAGCTGATGAACATATGGACACCCATATAATTCAGACAAACCATGAAGACCACCAAAGGATGACAACACTACTGAATATAAGACCTTTTAATCAGTCCCAACTGCTGTGGTGAAAAGGTATATATATGATGACCCTGTTGACTGCCAAATTGACAGTGGCTCAGAGATTTGTGTTATGCCGCTAGACTTCTGGAAGACATTTAGAAGCAAGGAGCTACTGCCTGTTGATAGAGATACTGGATAGAACATGACTGATGTAAACTCAGGATCTAGTCCACTCTATGGTGTAGTACACAAGTTCCCAATTGAGGTACAAGGAATCAAGGTATGGCTTCCCCTCTTCATCTGCCAGAAGGCAAACTTTGACCTTCTGCTAGGTAGACCATGGGAAACCAGTACTAAGGCTATAACCACCAACTATTCCAATGGGTCAGTATGGTACACCATACAAGGATCCAACCCAGGACTACAGTCAACCATCTGTGGTGTAACACCCAACAATAAGAGGACACATACTGCTTGCCAGAAGACACATCTTGTTATGTAAGAAGATGATGAGCCTGACAATATACACCCCAACATTTGGAGCTACTCATTAGGTATACAGGAGCAGACAGCTATGGTTTGGACAAAATACAAGACAGTAGAACAGAAGATTAGACCATCACTTACCCCTTTGACTGATGGATCTCAACCTGCTGATTACATTAGACCCCCAGAAGAAACACCAGAAGATATACAACTTATACCTGAGAGACTTAAGCAACTTATCATTGGTAATGGAAACCTTACACCAGAGGAGATACTATTATTTGAAGAAACCTTGAAAAGGCATGATAAGGTTTTCTCATATAATGACAAGGAGATAGGGTTCTTAAAGACATTGGTTGAAAAACCCATCAAGATTCATACAGTGGCCCACACACCCTGGTCATTAAGCCTTACCCACTGCCCAGAGGACTCCAAGCTTATGTGCATGACCTACTTAAGAAGAAGATAGAAGCTGGTATCCTAGAACCTTGCCATGGACCCTATGCTAACAGATGGTTTGTAACCAAAAAGAAGAATGGAATGCTCCAATTCATTTAAGACATGCAACCTGCAAATGCTGTCACTATCAGAGATGCTGCTATACCTCCATCTATTGATGACTTTGCAGAAAGCTTTAGTGGTCACTCCATCTACTCAACATACAATCTCTACTCAGGATATGACTAGATTCCCCATGATGAGACATCAAGAGATATGTTTGCACTACAGACACCATTTGGACTTTTAAGGATGACAAGACTCAGCCAAGGGGCTACAAACTCCATGGCTCAGTTCCAGAGATGCATGGTGAATGGGCTGTACCAGTTTATACCTGAAAAACTTGCTGTCTTTGCTGATGATATAGGCATCAAAGGACCAAAAACCCGGGATGCCACTGAAGTTATGCCTGGAGTAAGAAAGTTTGTCTATGACCATATTTCAGACAATGATGTTGTAGTAGGAGCCATTGAAGAAGCTGGACTCACCATCAGTGGTGAGAAAAGCAGCTTTGGTGTATCAGAGATATCCATTGTTGGACAAAAATGCAACACCCTTGGTTGTTCACCTGGAGACTCCAAGACACAAAAGATATGCAACTGGCCTACCCCCACAAATCTAACACAAGCTTGTGGCTTTGTAGCAGCTTGTGGGTTCTTTAGGATCTGGATCCCAGGATTTTCTGAGATAGCAGAACCAATCTACCAACTACAGTGAAAGAATAACCCTTTTATATGGGGAGAAGAGCAAGAAGAAGCCATGCAATTACTGAAAGAGGCCTTGGTATCTCCACTAGTTCTATGACCTCTTGACTATCAGAACACTGAATGACCACCTATTTTGACAGTGGATGCAAGCGTTATAGGAGCTGGAGCACTACTTGGCCAAGATGATGAAGATGGCAACCACTATGCCTGCAGATATGAGAGCTGCCTATTCTCTCCTAGAGAACAAAGATACTCACAGATTAAGAGAGAGCTGCTAGGAGTTGTGAAGATGCTGAGGAAACTGAAGTCACAACTCTACATGACACATTTCATCCTGGAGACAGATGCCAAACCACTTATAGGAATGATCAACAAGCCTGACCTACCTGATGATGCCACAAACCAATGGATGGCATGGCTGAAAATGTTTGACTTTGAGGTCAGACATATCCCTGGCAAGACAAATGTTGTGGCTGATGCACTCTCCAGGAAGGGACCACAATTATTTGAAGACTTGGATTCTCACTTTGATGATATTATTGATGCAGAGATCCAACAGATTGCCATCAAAGACCATCAGAGAACTACCTGAAGTCTGATCAAGGAATATCTAAGGACACTTAAGAAACCTAGTTGGATGGAAATTCAGGAGTTTAGAAAACTCAGGAAGTAGGCATACCACTACTATCTCAAAGATGATCTTCTCTTCAAGCAAGTGAAGCCTGGACTTATGCCAAGAAGAGTAGTCACTACCCCACAAGAGCAACTGAACATCATGACAAGTATCCACCAAGGAGAACCAGGAGGACATAGAGGACAAGAAGCCACCTACAATACCACAGCTCAGAGGTACTACTGGGAAAACATGTACTGTGATATCCAACACTTTGTAAAGTCATGGGTAGCCTTCCAGAAGAGATCTTCCAAGCGTTATGAAGAACCACTGCATCCTACTTACACAATCTGTCTATGGCAAAAGGTTGGTATTGACCTTGTCCACATACCAACAGCTGGATCAAAAAAGTACCTGATTGTTACTAGAGATGACCTAAGTGGATGGGCAGAGGCTCAAGCCTTGCCCAACAACAAGAGCTATACCCTATGGAGATTTATACTAGAAGACATTATCTGCAGATTTAGCTGCATCCAAAAACTTGTTGCTGACACAGGAGTGATGACATCCCAAATGATCCAGCAGTTGTGCTCAAAGTACAAGATACACATTGCTTTTACAACAGCTTACCACCCTCAAGCCAATGGAATGATAGAGAGAGGACATGGACCATTGGTGGACTCTCTTGTCAAGACCTGTGAGAATAACACAACACTGTGGCCACAACAATTACATCTTGCACTCTGGGCAGATAGAATTACTACCATGAGAACAACTGAATTATTGCCATTCAAGCTACTCTATGGACATGACTGCATACTACCAGTTGAGTTAAACACCATCACTTTAAACTCATTGAATTAGAGATCCAATATGCAGACTGAAGACCTCCTTGCAACTTGCATACAGCAACTTGATCACCATGACTTGAATATCAGCATAGCTGCTGAACAACTTAAGGATATACAACTGAAGAACAAGGTGCCATTTGACAAATCACACCCAACAAGACCAAAGCTACTATCACTAGGAGACCCAGTATTACCCTATGATTCCACCTTGGACAAAAATGGAGTCGGAAGTTTGACAACAAATGGACTGGCCCCTACCTCATTTCCAAAGTGATTGGAAATGGAAGTTATTAGATATCTGACCTTGACAACACCCAGTTGAGAGCACCAGTTGCTGGAAACTGACTTAAGTTATTCAAGCATAGGAATTTTGCACATCAAGATTAGTTTGCTTTGACCCAAGTTCAAAGCTGAGAGGGGGGTGGATGTAGTGGGGTGGCAGTGACACCTACTGACAGATGTGCTCATTCCCTTATTTCCTACTTCCCTATATCTCTACTACACTTATTTTAGTTTTATCCCATTTGTCTTACCCAATCAGTACTATCCCATAAGCCGGTTGACTATCACACCTGCTTACCTTATTGCATTAGTTACCCCTCACTTTATGTAAGATTACTAGCTTTAAGTACTTCTATATTAGGCAGGTACCCGCGCCAGTACCTGTGACATATGATCCACCTGTGGCACCATCCCTACCATTTCCATACCATATATGGTATCCCTATGTTTCACAGGTTTCAGAATACTGATTCCTGATTGGTTGGATGTGCTGTGCCTCTTAGAACCTTCCAGCACCTACTTGGAACATTCTTGGGTCATTCTGGTGTCATTAAGACTTCTACAATATCTGGAACCTTCTGGAACACCATGATTAGTAATCACTTAGCCAGTGAGAAAAGTATATAAGGGAGGCTATCCCTCAACAATAAATCATCATCCCTTTTATCAATATACCAACTTGTTGATTAGTGTGATCACTGCTACCTGCTGCTACCTGAACTTCCAATCCTAGACCACAGGACACTTGCAGGAAACCGCGCTGACAGCCAACTGACCTTGGAGGCACTACTTGTGAGGAATACTAAGTGTAGGTATCTTTTATTACATTTGATTCTTTCCCAAGTTTGTTCTTGTACAGGCAAAGATACTTTTCTGTCTATGTAACTATTGACCACAGCTGCATTCTTATCAAGTCCCTGCTGGTGGAGTTTACAGTTGTTTTGACTTTGGAAGCTTTAGTACATTGTCATCTCAAAGGACGCTGAACCCAGCACCTACTTTTGTGAAGACGCCAACTAAGTTGGGGATTGTAGCTCAATAGTTTTCCCTTGACAAGCTTGTGGCTTTATTACCCTTCACATTAGATTAGAGACAGAACCCAAGTATTCTTAGCAAGCTTTTGCCACAGGTTATTGCACCCAGTGAACACCCCACACACAAAACACTTGAGAAGTGTTGGACTTATCTCTCCCTTGGACTTATACACCACCACACCACTTGAATGTTTAAGTTAGATCAGTTTTCAGTCATATCAATTAGTATATATTTAGGTTATCAGTATGTCAGTATTATTTATCAAATCAGTAGCATTAGTCAGCATATAAATCAGCAGATCCTTATCAGACAGCAATAGTAATATTAAGTAGGATCTTATTGGGTGATGATGATGCAATCAAATAAGTCATCAGCCACAATCTACATTAGGAAATACAATTAGTCAACAATTGATCTGGCAAAATATATATGAGGAGCTGCTGGAACCTCAATAAAGATCAGTTCAGGTTTTAGTGAATACAATACTAGCTAAGCTCCCTATTCCTCTATAACTTCTATACCAAGACTTGTAACATTGGTAGCAGCAATAGCCAGAGACCTCCCTCCTCAAGAAAGAAGAAGCCTCCCTCAAGATGTCCAAAAATCAAGAATGGAAGAATGCTAGGCAGCAAATCCTGGCCCAGCAGTAACAGTTACTCCAGATCCTTAGTCAGCAACAACAAGGAATGACTACCATGGCTCAAAGCCAGCAAAACCCTGTCAAGAGCAACTTTAGTGCAAAAGTCAACCGGTACCATGGCAGAGTCAATGAAAACCTGGGAACTTGGCTCTTCCAGATTGAAGAAGCTTTCAAGGCTCAGGGAATTGCTCCAGAAAGCAAGTTACATTACGCAGTCTCTTACCCGGCAGATGCAGCTTTACAGTGGTGCCACAACAAGATCAGGTCATCCACAAAGATGGGGTGCTCAAAAATCTCTACCTGGGAGGAGATTGTGTTGGAAATTCTGATGCCTTTGAACCCCCACACTAACAGACACTACTAAAAAGAAAGTTGAAGACACTCAGACAGAAAGGAATGGTCCAAGAGTACATCTATGAATATAGGTGTCTACTTGGACAAATTGAAAGAATGGACCCTCTGGATCAAGTTGAATACTTTATTGATGGGTTAAAAGAAAGAACTTGTAAGGAAGTGAATTATCAAAGACCTCAGACTATTGAACAAGCCATCAAGATTGCCATTGACTATGACTCAGCTATGTTTGGAGTTGGGAAGCCCACAATGACTAATCAGAGAGGCTACAATCACTATGAAAGAAGACAATCAGAAACAGTGCAAATGCAAATAGACCCCATACAGAAGAATTCTACCTTGGAAGAATGTAAGAAGAAAGGACTTTGCTTTAATTGCCACCAGCAGGGACATATTGCAAAGTACTGCCCTCAGAGAAGAAATGGACACCAGCCATCAAGAACCTTCAACTATATTGATGCCCTGGAGCAAAGTAACATGGAGGATGAGCTTAAAGAAGACTCAGAGCTCACCTTCCATATGACAGAAGAATACCTTTGCCAGATGACCTCAAGCTCAGGAAAGCTATTATACTTGAATGGAGTAATCAATGGAGTACCTGCCAAATCATGATTGACTCAGGAGCATTGCACAAGTACATGTCAGAGCAATTTGCTTTGAAAGCTGGAATCAACTTGGAACCCACCAAATTAACTTCAGTCTCAACAGCTAATGGGAACTCTCACATAATCAACTGTATTACTCAACCAGTAAGGATGAAGATCAATGACTATGAAGAAGATCTACAGGCCTATATATTTGGGAACTGCAAGTTTGACCTTGTACTTGGGAAAACCTGGCTATTTTGTTGTAATCCATCAATCAATTGGAGAACCCAGGCTACTCAGATACAGAAGGACAACAAGACCTACTAGCTATTACCTGCCAGACTGGATTTTAACTTGGTCAATTCCAATGTGTGTGAAACAAGTGAACTTAGCAAGACACAGTTCTGTAGAGCACTAAGAAAAGGCACCCAGATGTTCCTCATGGCAGTATTACAGGAGGATTCCTCTGCACCAGTACCCCAAAAGGTCCAGACTCTTTTGAAGGTATATTCAGACGTATTTCCAGATGAACTTGTAAGCCTACCACCAGTCAGAGATGTAGATCATGCCATTGGCACAGGAGATAGCCCCCCAGTGAGTAAGACACCTTACAGAATGAGTCCATTGGAGTTGGAAGAGATGAAGAGACAAATAGATCAGTTATTGGAGCAAGGATATATCAGACCCAGCAAGTCACCTTGGGGAGCACCAGTTCTTTTTGTGAAGAAGAAGGATGGAACTCTTAGGATGTGTATTGACTACAGAGCCCTCAACTCAGTTACTGTGAAAAATAAGTACCCCATACCTTGGATTGAAGAGCTTTTGGACCAACTCAATGGTGCCAATATATTTAGCAAGATTGACCTCATGTCAGGATACAACCAGATTAGGGTGAAGCCAGAAGACATCCTTAAGACAGCATTCAGGACCAGATATGGACATTACAAGTACTTAGTCATGAGTTTTGGCCTCATCAATGCCCCTGCAACATTCATAACACTGATGCAGACCATCTTCCAGGAGTACTTTGACAAGTTTGTGATAATCTACCTGGATGACATATTGATATACAGCAAGACAGAAGAGAATCACGTGGTGCACATTGAAAAGGTCTTGAAGAAGCTAAGAGAGAACAAGCTATCCGGCAAGCTAGCCAAGTGTGAATTCTTCAAGGAACACATTGAATACCTGGGACACATAGTGACTAGCACAGGAGTGACCTTAGACCCTAAGAAGATTGAAGTTATTAAGAACCTGAAGCAGCCACATAGCATATCAGAACTCAGATCATTCCTTGTAATGGTTTCCTATTATTGAAGATTTGTCAAGTCCTTTGCAAGTATTGCAGCACCATCAACTGATATCCTCAAGAAAGACAACACCTATAAGTGGGACATAGCTTGTGAGACTGCCTTTCAGATGCTCAAGAATGAATTTGCTAAACTACCAAGCTTAAGAATACCTGACTTCAGAAAACAGTTTACTCTGTGCATGGATGCTTCAGATTATGCAATTGGTGGAGTGTTGAGTCAAAAACACAAGGGAAAGGACTACCTTGTTGCCTTTGAATTCAAGAAGCTGAACTCAGCAGAGCAAAACTACCCAGTGCATGAGAAGGAGATGCTTGCTATAATACACTGTTTGAAGACATGGAGATGCTATATTGAAGGAGTCAAATGCACTGTGAAGACTGATCTGGCCTCCCTCAAGTATATATTTACTCAGAAGGTACTGTCTAGAAGAATGACAAGATGGAGCAAATACATTCAGCAATTTGACTTAGAGATTGTCTACTGCCCTGGAAAAACAATACGGTTGCTGATGCCTTATCAAGATTAGAACAAGCTGCACAACTCAACTTGGTGCATGAATCAGATTGGCCTAGCCTATTACCAAAGTACTTGGAGGACTAAGCCACTCCTAATGAGGTGGATGAAGATATCAAGAAGATAATCCAGGAAGCAGCCAGCAAATTTATAGTACAGGATGAAACACTCTGCAAAATGGTTGATGGAAGCCCTGTTGCCTATTGCCCTTATGTTTCTTGCCAGGATTTAATACATAAGCTACACAATGGATATGGACATCTTGGAAGTGGAGGAACTTATAGCCTTGTGAAAGCCAGAGCATGGTGGCCCCAAATGAAACAAGACATTGAGAAGCTAGTGAAAACATGCCCAAATTGCCAAATCAACCAAGGCTAACCACAGAGAATTGCTGAAATTTTTCCCTTGGAGCTTGTAAGACCATTTGAAAGATGGGGAATTGACTTTATTGGAAGACTGCCAACTACCAGCAAATGCAACTGTTGGATCCTAGTAGCAATTGATCATGCCACCAAATGGCCAGTTGCTACTGCTGTACCTATAGACAGTAAACAAGTAGTTGCAAGTTTCATCTACCATGAGATCCTTATGAAATTTGGATGCCCTGTAGAGATTCTATCCAATAGAGGTGCAAACTTTATGACAAAGACATTGGAAGCTTACCTGGAAATGCAGCAGATCAATCACTTGAGAACCTTGGCGTATCACCCCAGAACTAATGGAGTCACTGAACGGCTTAATGGATTATTTGGAAAAATGCTGACCAAGTATTCAAATGGAGTTGTCAGTAGATGGGATGAGTATATAGACCAAGCACTCTTTGCATGCAGAGTCAGAGTACACAATACCACCCAGCAATTGCCATTTTACATAGTGTATGGATGTGAACCTAGGATTCCAGGAGATCTCACACAACCAAAGCTCACAGACACCATAGAAGATGAACTCAGTCAGCCAAGTAGATACCAGAAGCTGGAACAAAGACGTCAAGTGGCTCAGACCAAAGTATCTCAAAGTGCAGAAAAGATGAAGCAGAGATTTGATAAGACTATAGCACCAGAAGCATGGACAATTGGGAACTTTGTATTGCTAAGAAACAACACTTCAAAGAAGCATGAGCCACAATGGACAGGACCAATCAAGATCATCAGAGAATGTCCATTTGCAGCTTACTAACTAGTGGACAAACAAGGCAACATCCAGGAAGACTTAGTGCATAGGGACACACTCAAACTTGCAAGACTTGCTGATAATACTGAACCATTAAGATATTGGTATCACAAGAAAAGAGATTCAGGAGAACCCTCTCAACCTTTGTAGGGGAGAATGCTATGATCGGCTGCCTGAATGCTTAAGTTAGATCAGTTTTTAGTCTAATCAATTAGTATATGTTTAGGTTATCAGTATATCAGTATTATCTATCAAATCAGTGGCATTAGTCAGCATAAGAATCAGCAGATCCTTATCAGACAGAAATAGTTATATTAAGTAGGATCTTATTGGGTGATGATGATGCAATCAAATAAGTCATCAGCCACAATCTACATTAGGATATAGAATTAGTCAGCAATTGATCTGGCAAAATGTATATAAGGAGCTACTGGAACCTCAATAACGATCAGTTCAAGTTTTAGTGAATACAATACTAGCTAAACTCCCTATTCCTCTACAACTCTTATACCAAGACTTGTAACACAAGTATATCAGTTTTCTCAGGTATGAGGTCATTTGGGATAGGTATTTTTAAGTCACATACAAGGTCAGCTCTTGGTCTTCCTTGAGTTGATTCTCCACATTAGTATGCTTGAGGTCTTCAATATAGTTGAAGGTTTTTGTTGAGTAGTGTCTATTTCTTGCCTGAGGGCATTTCCTTGAGATGTGCTCATGCCGGTAGCAATTGAAATAAAGTCCTTTTTTCTGCAGAGCATGTACTTCCATTGATGCTGCTCTTGATGGTCATCTTGCATAGTGATTGCAGCTTTGCTGAATAGTCACTCTAGGCTTTCCATCTCCAAACATAGCTGAATTATAGTCAAGAGAAATCCAGATGGCATGTTCAGTAGTTGGAGGACTTAAATCATTCACTGGCTTGCATTTTCTTTCTTATAACCTGTCAGTTAAGTATAGAACATTATCAAGGGGGTCCATTCTCTCAATCTTTCAAAGTAGATATCTATACTCATAGAACTATTCTTGAACCATACCTTTCTGTCTGAGTGTCTACAGTTACTGCCTTAGTGGTGTCAGCTGGTGTGGAGGCTCAAAGCATCCTGAGTTACCGACACAAACTCATCCCTGGTAGAGATAGTAGAGCATTCCATTTTGATGGTGGACCTCTTGTTTTTGTGATATCACTTTAAAGCTGCATCTGCCAAGTAGGAAGTTGCACATTGCAACTTGCTTTCTGCAGCAATTCCTTTGGCTTTGAAAGCCTCTTGAACTTGAAAGACCTGGTTTCAAGGCATTTACTGATTCTGCCATGGAGCTTGTTGACCTTTGCTCTTAATAAGGCTTTGGTGGCTCTAGGCTGTGGTAGTCATTCCTTGTTGCAGCTGGCTGAGGATCTGGAGTAGCTACTGCTTTTGAGCCAAGATTTGCTGCATAGCATTTTTCCATTCTTGATATTCTGACATCTTGGGAGATGCTACTTGTTACCTTGGTAGAGAGGTTTCTAGTTATTTCTGCTACCAAGTTTGCAAGGGTTGATAAAGGATTGCAGAGGAATAGAATTTAAGCCAGTACTGTAGTCACTACAACTTTGAACTCATCTTTGTTGAGGTTCCAGCAGCTCCTTATGTACACTTTGCTAGATAGATTGGCAACTAATAGTATTTTCTGATATGTATTGTAGTAAATGACACATCCAATTGCATGATCTTAACCAATTTTTTTAGTACTTAATACACCTATTTCTGCATGATAATGCCCTGCTGATTCATTTCCTGACTACTACAACCAGACTGATGGACAATATTGTTACACTAATAGACTAAATATAAAACTATTTGGTTTGACAGAGAGCTGATACTTCTCTCATATTCAAGTAGCAGATCATGAAGCTTTCTCTTGGATGCAGCGGTTGACAATTTAATCTTGGTAACTAACAAAATAATGGACAAACTAAGGAATATCCTACAAGATTAAGCTTGCAGTGATTGACTGGAGCTTGAAAGATATACTGACAGTGCTAAATTAATTGAAATTCTGGACTATTTGATTTCATTCAGCTGGGATAGCAAAAACTGACTCTTGGTGAGCAGAGCAACCACTCAGAGACTGCATTCTACTTTTACATTCCTGAGCTACCCAATGCACAGTGAAAATAGGCTGAAGCTAGCTTCAGGAATTAGCATTGACAATATTTACAATTTCCAATGTAAGATGACTTTACCTGAGCTTGTAACCACTGCTAAAGCTGATGAAACTGGCTTGCAGACATGTCAAATAAGTCTAGGGCATATTGGGGTACAGAAAATGAGCCAATGGGTTAAAAGTCAACTTGTGTGGAGCCTATAATACACAGTTTCAATCAATTTGAGTGTACAAAAGGGATGTTCATATGGCAAATAAGACAATTAGAGTTTAAGGAGTTCACAAAACACTGATACCATCAAAATATTGGCTGTTTTACACTAACAGAGAAGTGTGCCTATGAGAACACTGTCCACTGGAGCCAAGAATTAATTTACATTGTTAGTTTATTACAATGCAAGACATACATTGGTGTACTTCCTACAGATTAAGGATTTGGTTCTAGTGACATATGAACCATATAACATTATGGCTGAAGTAGAGATTAGGTGTAAATTGAAGGTACTTTGTGGTAACTAAGGAGGTTCAGCTACTCTAGGTGGCTTACTATGTATTCATCTCAGCTAGTCAGGAGAACAGATTGATGTTTTTGGCAGATTCTGCTGCTATCACAGTGTACATCAAGAACAGATGCTCAACAGCAGCATGCCATGATTTTACACTCTTTGAAGCACTTTCAGGCAATAATCTAGACCTCCAGTATCTGGATGTTTTTGGTAGCGTTATCTACCATTGTATCCCTGACAAAAGAAAAAATGTCTTTCTTGGGTCTGTGAAGATAATGAAGGGTATATACTGTATGATGTCCTAACTCAGAAGCAGTTCAACAATAGAGGTGTGTTTTTGAGGACCTTTAGGATCAGGAATTCATTCAGATGATTAGCCATCTGCCCGATGTTATATTTACCATTTAAGAATATGTTGTTTTGCCAGCAGAGCTAGATACAGAAGATAATTCTACTAATTTCAGACTAGAAATGATTATCCCAGTTTAGGGATCTACTAGAATAAGAAATTCTCCCACATCTTGATGGCAGATATCATTGACCATGAGGAAGCTTTTCTTCCTTATGTGCGAAACCTATAAATGCAGTACAGGCAATGCAAAGTTCCAACTCTACTATTTGGCAAAAGGCCATGTAGGAGAACCAACCCCCTAATGGCAAAAATGTGTTAAAGTATTGGCTTACCAATTAGTATAAAGCCAATAGGATGTAAATGGATCAACATGATCAAGTTAGCCTCAAATGGTATCGTTGATAAGCACATGGCTAGAAATGTTACTAAAGGCTATTTCTAGATTCAAGGACAAGATATAAGGAAACATTTGCACTGGTTACTAGGTCTAGATTTGTTAGGACAGTTCTAGCCCCAGCAGCTCCACACAGTCTAGATTTACACTAAATGGATGCCAAGGCTTCATTCCTGAATGATAATATGCAAGATACAGCATTAATTGTGTAACACAAAGCTTCTACCAATCCAAAAGCCTCTATATGATGTGCAGAGTGAGAGAAGTGCTGTTTAGGATTAAGCAAGTATTGAGCATGTGGTTATACATGAATAACAAACTTTGAGAGATGTACTCATTTGTGCAGCATATTTAAATCAAAGTTCATGTAAAATTGAGTAAACACTATAACCCTGATGGAGAACAACATAAATTGAGCAAATTTCAGCCAGCTTTGGGTCAGATTGCTTGAATTTAAAAAACCTTTCAATATCAAATAGTGTCTGGTGGCTTGATGCACTTACTGATTCCCTTATGCCCTGGTGCTGCAGTGGCAGTGGGAGTATTCAGCTACTTCAGACAAAATGATGGATGTGAATAAATTGCAGCAGTTAAGTATATATTCAAGTTTCTACATGGTCCCATACATATGATACTAGAGTACTCAAGAGCAGCTAATAAGTAGGAGTTTGACAGTTATAGTGATTCAGATTGGGGCAGGGATTATATTGAGTGATATTTCACTATTGGGCTTGTTTTTCTATATGCTGGTGCAGCTCTCACTTGCATTTGAATGAATTACTCAACTGTGGCCTTCTTTGATATTGAAGCAAAGAATATGAAAGATTGACAAGCAAACCAGAATACTACACAGCTACAGCAGCTATTCTAATACCTAGGTCTAGCTCAGATGGTCAATCTGTATTTACAATGGCAATCAAAGTAATACTTCATAAACTAGGAGTTCTACAAATCACTCCAGAGCTAAACACATATATATACATTTAACTTCAATTTATAAGGGAAGCTGTAAGAATTAACATCAGAGAGTTAGTCTACTGCCCAGCTAATAAGATAGCTTTGCATATATGGACAAGACCATAATACATAATGTTTGGTAAAAATGCCAGTTCAATCATGATTTTAGGGGCTTATTCATATGACCATATCTGTGGATCAATGTGGTAAAGTTTGTACTATGAGTTCTACTGTGACTAACTAGTCCACTACTGCCAAGTAAGCTTTTTGCTGCTGAATGATATCAAATAGCTGGATATTTTAGCACTTCCCCTGACTTAGCTCCAAAGATATTCTCTGAGAATTCCAAGGCTGCTGTGGCAGTATTACAATCACCACTTTGTCTGTTTCAACTTTTGTAGTGCTTTGGATGGAAGGAACTGATCAGGAAAAGTGGTAATAAGTGAAGTGTTGATTGTTGATAGAGAAGCTCAGCATTTATAGATCTGGATGGAGTTGGCAAGTTTGGTATTGCAATGAGTCTCACTGTAAGTAAAACTAGGCCAGAGTTGTTAAGTAAACTCATTGCTGCTTAATTTTATCAGACTCTTCAGTATTTCAACTTCTTCATGAATACAAAATAGCTCTGAAATTAGCACTATAGGTTCCCTGGATCCAATCACCTCTTAAGTCATATTGGAATTATCAAGACAATAGTATCAAACAAAGGAGACTCAGGAGAGGCCACTCAGCATCAGAAGGGGAGAGTTTTATAATTTGCTGATTGAATATACAAGTTGTATCAATTTTTATTTAAGTAAGCATGTATTTATGCTTAGCCTACAAGAATATCAGTATTGTCCATCAAGTCAGTAGAAACAGTAACTAAATGAATCAGCAGACCCTTATTATATTGAAACTGAAGCATTTACTAAGACCTAAATGGGTGATGAGAATGCTGTCAGATGAGTCATCAGCTACAATCTACTCTAGCAAGTTTAATTGGTTAGCACTTGATCCAGCAAGATTTATAGTAGGAAATGCTGGAACCTTGACAAAAATCAGTTCAAGTTTCAGAGAGTGCAATGCCAGCCAAATTCCCTTTTCCTCTAAAACTATCATATCAAGACATAAAATATGCATATTTGCAAATACTGGTGATGGTAATGCTATGGCATTCAATATGCTGCTCATCTATATCAAGTACTTAATTTTTTATATTCTCTTATTTTTGAGGATTATAAGCTGCTTGCAGTCCTGTGGCAACTTTCAATAGCTTACTTCACTGTGAGCTAGAGGTGTTGTTGTTGTTCACCTTTGGTAGGATTTAGCAGGAAATCAGATAACTTTGCTCTATATATTGGTGGCAAATATTAGACTTGTTCCAATGCACTCTGTCAGGGTGTGTGGTGAAATTTGTGGCTGTTAAGAGCAATCAAGCATGATAGTGTAGCTATAAGTAGGCCGGATTGCCCCAGTATAAGCTTGCACTATGTGGGACAATCTTATACATTACGGCACAATCAGACACCACAAGAATGGCATGGATGATTGAGGTAACTGATAATGTTTGCGTTGCATGCGCATTTTGAAATCACTATTGTGGTAGGTAAAATCAGGTAATAGGATATGTTTCTTCAATGTCAATAGAAATAAATGAGTAACACACTATAAACTACACTGATACTTACCATTTGGAGCACTATGACTCCAATTGAATGGCATGTCAATAGCTGATTGGTCTCAGAGTACCCTAAAGCTGTGCACCCTCAATTAGCTCATTGAACAATACACAAGCTACCTGATTTGCCATCCCAAATCCCATTTTGCCCATTGAACAAGTAAATCAATGATCTTAGTTGTTGGACAAGGTGTCATAACCAGCACTCAAAGATTGCCTAGGTGCAAATCAGCTCAAATAGCTGCACTGCTGTTAAAATTGATGTCTATATATGCAGGGTGTTTTTTTAAGTGGGTTCTGTCTTAAATGTGAGACAATGTACATAACACTGATCTCAGAAGTAAAACATGTTGAAATATTGAACTATTTGGTATAATTCTGTAGCTAGAAATTTACTTAACAATTCTGGACTAGTCTTGGTCAATGTGGGACTAATTTACAGCTCTAACTTTGCCACATTCTTCAGATCTATGATCTTATGACTATTCCCCTATAGTCAGGATCAAATTAGCACTAATACTAAGTATTATGTACTAACCCTGAAACTGTTACAGAATGCTCCTGAATATTGAGAAACCCTCCTTACTTAGTGTTAAAGCTGTATTACTTCTACAAAGGTATAATTACTGAGCTTCTTTATTAATAAGCAACAGTTCAACTATTATCACTATTTCTTGATAGGTTCCCTATATCCAAGTCACTTCTTAACTTTCAACAGGCTGTGAGCCCTGACCACCTTAATCTATTCTAAAGATGACTTCTACCAGTAAACAGAACAACTCAGACATCTTCCCTGTAAAGGAGAGGCTTGATGGAAAGAACTATAGACTTTGGAGAATCAAGATTTAGATCCACCTTGAGGAAAGGAAGCTTTGGAATATAGTAACAGGAAAAGAAGTTGAGCCCAAAGGAACATCAGAAGAAGTGCAGAAGTTTCAAGAGAAGGAGAGAAAGGCCTTTAATGCCAAATGTATCCATGTGCAAGATTCCTTCATTGGACCAATCCATGCCTCAAATACTGCCAAAGCAGCATGGGAATCCTTAGAGAAGATATTTAGGGCAAAGTCAGTATCAAGCAAGCTGTACTTGAAACAAAAGTTCTTCAACATGAGGAAGAAGCCAGATGATGAAATGCTGCAACTCATTACCAATATGGAGACACTTGCAGAAGAACTTTACAGTATTAATGCGGGTGTAGATAATGAAGAAATCATACTCTGTCTGCTCTGCAGCCTATCAGACAAGTATGAGCCACTCATACTTTCTTTTGAAAGCAGATAAGACAACTTTACTTTAGACTATGTCACAGGAAGACTTCTCCATGAAGAACTCAGACGTAATGATCAAGCAGAGAAAATCAAAGATAATGCTTTATTCATTTCAGAAAGGCACTCAGAAAAGAAGGGAAAACAACAAAACCAAAGAAAACCTGGTTGCTGCAACAATTGTAAAAAGCCAGGACACTGGGCAAGAGAATGCAAGAAGAAACAAGCAGACAAAAAACAGAAACTAGAGCAGGCAAACCATATAACTACTGATGAACAGTTATTTGTAACCGTATAAGTGAGTGCAAGTAACCAAAGTAATGAATGGTATATTGCCACTGGAGCATCACAGCATATTTGTGGTATAAAGGAGTGGTTCAGCAACTTAAAAACTATTCCCATAAGAAAGGTTTATCTGGGAGATAACTCTGCTCTGGAATCTACCGCAAGTGGGTCTATACAACTTAATATGAGCAATAGCTCAGGGGCAACCACAGTGAGACTCACTGACATACTCTATGTACCTGGAATAGCCAAGAACTTACTCTCAGTCAGTAAAGCAACTGCTCAGGGACTGAAGTTTTTTTTACTAAGATGAGCTGCACAATGTTGCGTGAGAATGGACAAAAATTAGCTTTGGGAATCAGAGATCACAATATATACAAGTTACAGTCCAAGATCATTGTACCTGAGTATGTCAACATTGCTGAAACTGATGAAACCAGCTGGGAAACATGGCATAGGAGGCTATGACACATTGGGGAACAGAAAATGAGCCAATTGGTGAAAAATCGGCTTGTTTTGGGCCCAAAATACTCAATTCCAATCAAATGAATGTTTGTAAGGGATGTTCATATGACAAACAAGCTTGGCAATGTTTCAAGAGCTCAGAAGGCATCAATACTACCAAAATATTGGCTATTGTACATTCAGACATATGTGGCCCCATGAGAACACTGTACTTTGGAGCCAAGAGATACTTTATGACATTTATTGATGACAAAACAAGATATACATGGTTGTACTTCCTCAAAACAAAGGATGAAGCTTTAGAGATGTTTAAGCACCTCAAGAACATGGCAGTAACAAAAACTGGGTGTAAATTGAAGGTATTACAAAGTGACAATGGAGGAAAATACTGCTCAAAGGAGTTTACAAAATACTGCTTGTCTACTGGTATACCTCAGCAGACCACAGTTCCTCATACCCCACAGCAAAATGGAGCAGCAGAACGTGCAAATAGAACAATAGTAGAGATGGGAAGGTCTATGCTACATGATAAGGGAATGGACTACACGTTTTGGGCTGAATTTGTTGCTACCTCTGTACACATCAAGAGCAGGTGCCCAACAACAGCACTACGTGATTCTACACCCTTTGAAACATATACAGGCAAAAATCTGATCTCCAGCATCTCAAGATCTTTTGCAGCAATGTCTTTTATCACATCCATGACAAAAGATGCTCAAAGTTGGAACCAAAGAGTAAGAGAGGGATCTTTCTTGTGTATTGTGAAGATACTAAAGGGTATAGAGTGTACAATGGCAAAATTCAGAAGCTGATCAAGAGCAGGGATGTTTCATTTGAGGAGAATTCAGATCAGAATGCCACAGAAATCATTGGCCAGCTGCCTGATGATGCAATCAACACTAATGAAAAAGATATGTACCAAATCCAGCCAAATACAGAAGATACTTCTACCAGTTCCAGATCAAAACAGATTATCCCAGTTAGGAGATCTACCAGAATAAGAAATGCCCCTGGATCCTGGTGGTAGACATCCAATGATCATGAAGAAGCTTATCTTGTCTGATGTGTGAAACCTCAGAATCTGAAACAGGCAATGCAAAGACCAGATGCTACTAAGTGGCGACAAGTCATGCAGGAGGAGTACCAATCACTGATCAAGGCAAAAATGTGGGAACTGGTAGATTTACCAAATGGGAGAAAGCCAATAGGAAGTAAATGGGTCTACAAGATCAATATAACCTCAAATGGTACCGTTGTTAAGTACAAGGCTAGATTGGTGGCTAAAGGCTATTCCCAGATCCAGGGACTAGACTTTACGGAAACATTTGCTCTGGTTGCCAAGTTTAACTCCATTAGGACAGTTCTAACCCTGGCAGCTGTACACAGTCTAGATCTACACCAAATGGACATGAAAACAGCCTTTCTAAATGAGGATATGCAAGAAACTATACATATTGAGCAACCAGAAGGCTTTACCAATCCAAAAGTACCCCATAAGGTGTGCAAACTTAGAAAATTGTTGTATGTGCTTAAGCAGGCACCTAGAGCATGGTATAACAAGATTGACACATATCTAGAAAAAATTGGGTTCTCTTGTAGAACTGCAGATCACAGTATATGTGTGAAACAGCTCAAAAAGGGTGTGATCATCCTAGTTCTTTAGGTGGACAGCCTAATTGTAGCTTCAAGTGACCAAGAGGCACTTATACAGGCAAAATCAGATCTCTTCAGCAAGTTTGAGATGAAAGATCTTGGAAAATTGAGCTAATTTCTTGGAATTGAGGTTAAATTTGACATACCTATACATAAATTTGTGCTGAATCAGTCTAAGTACGTCAGGGGCATTCTTAGATGCTTCAAAATGGAAAATTGCAAACTTGCAGCTACCCCTATGGACAATAACCTGAAATTAAGCAAATCTCAGCCAGTTATAGATCAAAACAGCTCAAATATGGACTAAAACTTTCCCTATCAATCAATGGTTGGTAGCCTAATATACTTGATGGTGTCAACACTTCCAGATATTGTAGTGGCAGCTGGAATAGTCAGTCAATTCATGCAGAATTATGGATCAGATCAAATTGCAGCAGTTAAGTGGATTTTCAGATATCTACAAGGCACCATAAATATGATACTGGAATACTCTGGAGCAGCTAATACGCAAATATTTGATGGTTATAGTGATTTAGATTGGGGTAGGGATCCGATTGACAGACACTCCACCACAGGCTATGTATTTCTTTGTGCTGGTGCAGCTATTACTTGGAATTGCAAAAAACAACCAACTGTGGCCCTATCTACAACTGAAGCCAAATATATGGCTGCATGTCAAGCAACTTAGGAGGCTATATGGCAACAAAAACTTTTCAAAGACTTAGGTTTTTAATCAGATGAGCCAACATGTATTTACAAGGATAATCAGAGTTGTATTTCATTAGCTAGAAATCCCACTAATCATGCCAGAACTAAGCACATTGATAGACAGCATCAGTTTGTGAGGGAAGCTGTAGGAAATAACTTGGTAGAGTTATTGTACTGCCCAACTAACAAATTGGTGGCAGATATATTGACAAAACCACTAGCTAGGCCACAATTTGAGAATCTCAGAGAGGAATTTGGATTAAGGAACTATTTAGTTGAGGGAGAGTGTTGAAATATTGGACTATTTGGTATAATTTTGTAGCTAAAAATTTACTTAACAATTCTGGACTAGTCTTGGTCACTGTGGGACTAGTTTACAGCTCTAACTTTGCCACTTTCTTCAGATCTATGATCTTATGATTATTCCCCTGTAGTCAGGATCAAATTAGCACTAATACTAAGTATTATGTACTAGCCCTGAAACTGTTACAGAATGCTCCTGAATATTGAGAAACCCTCCTTACTTAGTGTTAAAGCTGTATTACTTCTACAAAGGTATAAATACTGAGCTTCTTTATTAATAAACAACAGTTCAACTATTATCACTATTTCTTGATAAGTTCCTTATATCCAAATTGCTTCTTAAATTGCAACAGAATGGTCACTGATTTGCAATGGCTTGATTTGGATTGCAAAAATGAGTTGGTTGGATCATGTCTAATGGTTAGAATACAATGCAATTAAATCATCTTCTCCTTTGATTTCATTAGAGGGATCACTACTGAAGCATCTGGTAGTGAATCACTTTGCACACCTAAATTATTTCCTTAATGACTATAATCCTGGCAACATAGGTACTTTTAGTTTGTATCCTTCATCCTAGGTGATGAGTGCAATGCTGCAGCTTGGCCATGCTAAATTGCTCTGGATGAAGTAACACAACTAGCCACAAGTACCACATACTGGCATGTTTGTCTACTTGCCAAAGACAATGGTAGTGGAGGCATTTCATATGGGCCATTGTCAGTTAGTTCACCAGAAGTAGCTTGCTGGTTGTCAGATGTCACAGCATACACAGGTGCAACTTTGATTCACTGGCATGTCCCTTAGCTAAGTTTGATATGATGTTACATGCCAACATAGCCCACTGCATTAGACCTGTGTCTAATTTAGCCAATTGGCAAGTTCTGGTAATCTTGCTCTTAAGAGAAAACATTGATATGAAATGCATTGGCTCAATATTGGGGCACTCATGTGAAAGGTTCTGGCATAGATTGGACTAACATGTGCTGGCGCACTGGCATTGCAAGGGATAGTAAGGAATAAAGCAAGGCAAGCTGGAGCAATCTAGACACAGTTGCTTGTGGTGGGCATTCTCCCTCTTGAAGGTCACCTTCTGATTCCTCAAGGTATTCACTTATTCTCTGGCTGATACTTTAGGACTGTTGCCTGGATGAGTCCTGTGTATACTGCTCTTAGAGGCCACTTAGCTTTACTAATATATCATACTTTGCAATAGTCATTTGAGGCAAGATCTCATTCAGAATTGCTTTGGTTCCCAAAGTTGTGTCCAAATAAATGTGTATGGCTCATACTATGCATATTGATGCAGTATTGTTCTTGCACAGCTTCCTTATCTAATCCCCATACTAAGATCATTTGGCCACAACCTCAACAGATCTTACATTAGCTTTTCTGGTTTGGACTGAACTTGTGGGCCACATAATTGGCTTTGTCTGGGTTGTACTACTGTTACAAGTCTTGGTATAAGAGTTGTAGAGGAATAGGGAGTTTAGCTAGTATTGTATTCACTAAAACTTGAACTGATTTTTATTGAGGTTCCAGCAGCTCCTTATATACAGTTTGCCAGATCAATTGCTGACTAATTGTATTTCCTAATGTAGGTTGTGGCTGATGACTCATTTGATTGCATCATCATCACCCAATTAGATCCTACTTAATATATCTATTTCTGTCTGATAAGGATCTGCTGATTCATTTACTGACTAATGCTACTGATTTCATAGATAATACTGATATACTGATAACCTAAGCATATAGTAACTGATCTGACTAAAAACTGATCTAACTTAAACATTTAAGCGGTGTGGTAGGGTAAACATACCTCCCACAGACAAGTTTACTCATATAGTCATTATGATATACTTATCCATATTTTATCTTATCAGTATTATCCCATTCTTCTTTTGCCCATATTATCAGTATTATCCCCATATGATGTTTACCCTGATTAGTTATTAGCATTAGTTATCCCAGATGTTATTCAGTTTTGTGACCAGTATATGTATCTATATAAGGCAAGTACCCGCGTCAGTACCCATGACACATGACCTAGGTTTGTGTTACCATCCCTACCATTTCAATACCATATATGGTATTTCTATGTTGCACAGGTTTCAGACTGCTGATTCCTCATTGGTTGAGAGTGCTGTGCCTTTTAGAACCTTCCAGGACATTCTTGGCATATTTTTAGCTCATACTGATGTCATCTAGAATTCCACTGATACCTAGAATCTTCTAGAACCTTGTCATTAGTAATCACTTGGCAATCAGGAAAAGTATTTAAGGGAAAGCAATCCCTCATCAATAAATCATCCCTTCTATCAGTAACACTTCTACCTTATTGATTAGCAGTTGATCACTGCACCTGCCTTCAACAGTACATCTCAGACCTGCCATCAAGGAGCTTTTTGGGGTAGTGCACAAGACACACAGAGGCCTTTGGAGACACTTGGAGCACCTAGGAAGCTAGAGAAGCAGGAGCTTTTACCATAGTGACATATTGACAAAGACACCAGCAGTTTAGACACAGAGGTTATCGCACCCATCAGACACCTCACACACCTTGAGTTGTGTAGCTTCTCCCAGGAGTACCTTTACACCACCACAGCCGCAGATCATAACACTACAAGTGGGTTGAGACTCAGTATATGAACCTTAATGGCAGACTAGGATACTTATGCAGTAATATTGGCATCAACCTGATCTTATTTGAGACACATACTAAAACCAATGTGATTGCTGAACTTTCCACATTCCATGCATGATGCATCTTGGATGATATCAATAGGGGTCAGATCACTTTGATTGCAGATTTCCTATATGATAACAGACTTGTAAGCATATTATTAGTAGAATCACAAAGTCATTATTTGAGGATTAAATTTGCAACATAACAATGATATGCATGGCAATTGATGGAGATCTTACACAATGCAAGAAAAGTAAATTAAATTTAACTGATTGTGCCATATCCGCTCAATCACATCTATGCAATCACCTACCAATCCTGATTTGGCTTGCTCATCTGAATGGTCTTTTCTCATCAATCCCTTCACTACCACTGGACTTCTTTTGATGCATTGGAGGAGATATATAACAAGCACTGTGAATCTTCAACCCCAGTTCACTCAAGGAGATCTCTTTTTAAGATTCAATGCTATTACAAGAATTATTATCCTACAAGGTTTCATCCCACTTTTAATGACTGCAAAAGTCTTAGATGCTTTCATTCCTAGCTCACAGCAATGGAGAGCTACCATGCAATGGGTAAAAATGACTTAGGGGAAGCTTGAAATACTAGGTTCAGAAGTTCCAATTTACTTCAATATCCCACAGTGCTCAGCAGCAGGGTCCATATACAAAGTATTTTGAGTACTTTCCCAGTCATTATTAATAAACCTTCTTGAGTGCAGAGGCACTGTTATTCTGGCAAATACAAGGCATACTGTGTGAAGTTTCAAGCACTGTCTGGTATGGAGGGTAACAGCTTGTGGTTAAGTGGGCCATTTGCTAGAGTTAGGCATGACAAAGTACTCTGGGTAGAGAATCATCCAGAATTCAGTAGAGGGGGGAATAGTACAGCAGCCTTAGCTTATATAGTAGAGGATTGTCAGAGATTTGAATGTATTATAGCTCATAGGAAGCCAAGGAATGGTCTGCTTAGCAGGAAGCAGAAGCTCTACAATGAGATATTTAACCACTTCAGAGTGAGAATTAAGCATATATATAGAGCATATAGGCAGGTAGATATTGTTAAAATATCAGAGATATATTGGGAGTGAAATGGAGAATTAAAAGATTTACATGATTTTCACTTATTGATTCATTGTGCTGCAACAAAGTATTTATACTTATGGCAGAACTATGGGAATGTAACTATTGTTCATTATTTAGGAGGCCCCTGGAGTACATGTGCCAAGTTTCAGCTCATGTGGACAAGTTTCAAATTTCCCTAAAATTCTGTACTTCACTAATTTCTAATAATTTGCAAATATCTCACAAACTAATTTCTAAATTTACATTCTGAAATAGGTCACTTTAACAAAGTGCTAGCTCATAATAAATTAATAATTGGGTGGACTCCTAATTATCTCAACAAATATAAAGGAAAGCCATATATAGGAGAAAACAGTAGAATAGGTAAAATAGTCAAGATACTTCAAAATGCACAGTCTATTCAGACAAGAAAATTCTCACTAAGGGTAATGTGTCTGGAGCATTACAAAGAGTAAATAAAGCAAGAAAAGCATGGTTCTGAGCAATAAAAGTAAGATTGAGTAAAATTACTAGTAACTGTGTCCTATCACTGGCATTCTGGTAGAAATTAGAGTTCTAGATTGATATGGTGCTGTAAACAGGCTGTCAATATGTGGCACTATCTAGCATATGAAGTTTAGCTGGAAGTAGGTCAAAACAGAATGGATTTGGTGTTATAAATATGTGTGTATGTAGTCTCAAAGTCTTATTTATAGTGCTAACTATGGTGGGTCATCATGGAAACTGACAGATATGTATATGCAATGTTGCATGGACAAGACTTACATAAGCTCACATTAATACTGACAAGAAGACAACATGATGGCAATACTTTGCCAAATAACATGGGGCTTATAACATGCACAAGACATTTTAGCCAAATGCTGTAGGTTAAGAGATAACAAATCTTGTGGTTATGAAGACTGGCCTACAACCAATTAAGCACAAAGACATCATCAGAAATGTCGCAAGATCACAACAGGCAGTGTGTTAGAGAAATCATAAATTGGCATTGATCAACCATTATAGTTCTGTAGAATTTTACCATCTTTATGAAGTGACTATTATGGCACCTAGATCCATGTGATACTAAGTGCAAGCTGAGTAAGGCAGGTCATTGATACCTTCTGGCTCACTGAAGCATTCAGAGCAAGACCTGAAGAGTGATATCTCTGAAGGAGAAGGTACACCAATATATTATCAGTCAATCACCCGTAAATGCAGAGCATATTATAAGGAATTAGGTGGGCGCTGTAGTGGGGTCACCGTGACACCTGCTGGCAGATGTGCTCATTCCCACATTTTCTACTTCCCTATTTTTCTACTATTCTTATTTCAGTTTGATCCAATTTGTCTTACTTGATCAGTACTATCCCATAAGCTGGCTGACTATCACACCTGCATACCTTATTGCATAAGTAATCCCTCACTCTATGTGAGATTACTTGATGTAAGTGCTTCTATATCAAGCAGGTACCTGCGCCCGTAGATGTGACACATGACCAAAATGTGCAACCATCCCAACCAACCAACCATTTTAATAACATACATGGTATCCCTATGTTACACAGGTCTCAGAATACTGATTTCTGATTGGTTGGGTGTGCTGTGCCTCTTAGAACCTTCCAGCACCTACTTGTAACATATTCAGCTCATTATGGTGCCATTAAGATTTCTATTTGACCTCTGCAACCTTCTATAAGACCATGATTAATAATCATATAGCCTGCAAGAAAAGTATATAAGGGAGGTAATCCCTTGATGATAAGTTATCATCCCTTTTATTGATTTAGCAACTTGTCAATTAGTGTGATCATTGCTACCAGCTGCTACCTGAACTTCCAATCTCAGAACATGTGACACTCTCAGGGAACTGTGCTGACAGCCAACTGACCTTGGAGGCACTACTTGTGAAGAATAATCAGAGTTGATATCTTTTGTTATATTTTATTCCTCCCAAGTGTGTTCTTGTACAGGGATAGATACTTTTCCAAATTTGTTACTATTGACAACAGCTGCATTAGTATCAAGTCTCTGCTGGTAGAGCTTACAGTTATTTTGACTTTGGAAGCTTTAGTACATTGTCATCACAAAAGATGCTGAACCCAGCATATACTTTTGTTAAGATGCCAACAAAGTTGGAGAATGTAAAAATGTTAGTGAGATATGACTCACAGACTGTCCTAAAACCAGCTTGTGCTTATGGTTGCAAGCCACACTTATCATAAAATATTATCACTCAAACATGTTCAGTTTGCCAGATACATTCCAACACAGGATGAGAATATTGACCACAGTCTGAAAATAATCCAGCAATATTCTGACTCAAGAGGCTCATGCGTCCCAATAGTAGTGCAAAGCTATAAAGTATCATACTCAGTATAGTTCAATTGCAAGCTTCTCCAATATAGTACATGGCAAACATAACAAGTAACTAAGAGACAAAAGCAACTATGAAGGTATGCATGTTTGTGGTTTTGCCTTATTGCATAAAGATTCCTAACAAGCAAGTTGCTCAATAACGTATGCAGCTGGCCCATGATGCCCACTAACTTGAGTTCACTGCCAATTTTGAAATATCAGAGCAGAAAACTGGTGGCTGGCTTATTGAAATCAGAGCCTAAAACCCTGTCTAACCTACATAGCTGCTTGTATCCATTGCTTGATAGTATTTTTATGCTAATTAGTAGAATTGTAGCTTTCAAAAGGCATTCAGAGCAAAAGTGGTGGAAAACAAGCATATGCCTCATGAAAAGTAATTGTGATGATTACCCATAAAGGTCTTCACAAAATTAAAGTCCTGTGACTAGGAGTTATTCATCAAATCAGAACAATGGGCAAAGTCTATTGAAAATAAGTGAACTCCAGATTTCATAAAATTTGGCCAAATTTTTTCATTGCAACATTAAGTAAGTTGCTGTTGATTGGGTTGCTGGCATCTCTCTCACTTTCTAATCTGGGACACTCAATCACATCCTATGTTTGTGTACATTGATTGATAATTGCCTCTTTTTGCAATCTTTACTTCCTGACTCAACCAATTCACATTTTTACATGCACCTGGATTGATTTATTTACATTGAATCTTCAGTTGCAACTTAAATGCAAATTGTGTTTACCTATGCAGGTCCCTGCACCTGGTACTTATATTATGCCCAATCTCACCCTCTAAAAATTACTCTCTTGAAATCTACCAATCAATAAGTACTTCTGCTTTAATGTTCTTTTTTGATGACTCTGGTAGGAACCTGCAGCCTTATGCCACTGTTGATTTACTGGTTCTCTAATATCCTGAATTTCAGCCAGCACTGTAAGGTCTAGCACCTCATAGTCCAGTCTTTGCAAAAAATCCTTGCAATATTCCAGTGAGTTTTCTTAGGCTCTGCACTTGAAGAAGTGCTGCAATGTCTTGTTGTTTATATTAATGTTGAAAAATTCCACTCTAGTCATTGTCACAGCCTTTCAAGTTCTTGATGTTATTGCTTTGTCTGTAAGTGAGATCTCCTGTTTGGCTACAATGAACTAAATGGAGGCCATGGTAGTCAAATTAACTTTCTCTGCAAACCCATCTACCTAACTGGAATGTGACTAAACTAGCTGTGCTTCCAAATCTTCAAAGGACAGCTTTGTATTGTTAGTAATTCTTCTTGGCCAGGACAGGATTCAGCCTGTTCTGGGTTTACGGTGCTAATTGGCTAGAACTGCAGCTTTTTGCTAACACCTGCCTGTCTCTGGCTTGGGTAGCCCTTTCCCTGTATTCTTTCCTTTATCACTGCCAGGTCTTTGATTGCTATTTTGTCTAAGTACTTCTTGTATTGAAATATACTAAGTCCTTGACATAAGCTGCTCTGACATATCTGTTTGGCCTACTTGGCATACTGCCATGCTCCTGGCCACCTAACATTTCTTTGCCACTTGTCACAAGCTTTCATCCCTAGTTGTGATGAGCTCCTGGGGAATCTGCTGGTATTCATTACTGCCAGGTCCTTCACTAATGTTTTGAGTGAGTGGTTTTTGAGTATAACTATGCATTTTCCTTGACAAAAGTTGTCCTGGTGCGTTCATGTCTGTCTGCTTGTCTCATTTTTGCACTCTGACAGCTACCTGACATTTCTTTGATGCTTGTTTTGAGCTTTTGGCTCTGCTTGTACTAAGCTCTTGAGGAATCTGAAGGCTTTTCAGTCATCACACACTTGCTCTTCAACCTATTACAGTTTCTACTATTCTTGAGTTACTTTCTTAGCGTACCTAAGCTGTTTTAAAATCTGTTTACTTGTTTGAATTCAGAAAAATGCTCCTGAAACAAGTTTGGCACATTCTGCTTAGTCTTGAGTTCCAAATGGTCCCACACTTTGACTGCCTTCAGGTGATGGCAGGCAAGACTTCTTATGGCCTCTTGAATATCCACATACTTTTCATCAGTAGACTTGATGGCTTCACAGAAGTTCAATGTCATTTGAATTCTAGGAATTGTAAAAACACCACAGTCTCTCCCCCTCATGCTGTGATAAGTTTTCAGCAGGTTATCCTTGAGCACTGTTGTTGTATTGTTACAAGTATTGATATAAGAGTTGTAGGGAATTGGGGAGTTTAGCTATTGTTAAATTGACTAAATATTGAACTGATCTTTAGTGGGGTTCCAGCAGCTCCTTAATTACTTTTGCAAGATTAATTGCTGACTAATTGTATTTCCCAATGTAGGTGGTGGCTGATGACTTGTTTGATTGCATCATCATCACCCAATTAGATCCTACTTGATATATCTAATATTGTCTGATAGGATCCAATGATTCATCTGCTAACTAATACTACTGATAGATTGATAACACTGATATAATGATGGGCTAAACATAAGCTAATTGATTTGAATAAGTACTAATTTAACGTGATCATTCAAGCTGTAGATTATAACAGCATTTCAGAGAATGCACATTGTACCTCTGCTTTTACATTGGGCTGTAGCTCAATTCTTGGCTTTGTCATTGTGCTACTTGAGTTCCTTCTTTGTAGAATAGAAATTATGCTCTCTACCTTGGATATTAAATTCTCTATGTGCATTATCCACTGATCCTGCTTCAGAACTACTTCCAGATTTCTCTAGGCACAACATCTATCCTATGAGTGACTGATCCAAATTGACTCATTGATGCTTTGGTATTAGCTGATGGTACACTTGCAAATATGGTGGTGGTTTTGTTATGATGGCCACTTGCTGGTCTTCAGCCAAAGTACTGAGCCTGCATTTTCATCTGCCTGAGCATTAGACTTGTTCTGTTGGATAGTGTTACATATTGCCAGCTTGTTCATAGTGCCAAATCATTCTGGAACTCTAAGGCACTATCTGGCACTTGAGCTTTTACTGTGATCCAAGTGGTAGTATTCAGTTACTGGTAATTTACTCAGTCTTACTAATGTTGCCCAGAACAGTACTTTTCTTGCTTCATTTATTCAATATATTTCTCCAGACACATTTCTCATTGCATGCCTTCTTACATTAGTATACTAGGCATTAATAATATCTTGACTATTCTACCTATTATGCTCTTTTCTTTTGTTTATCACCTCTCTCTGTACCTATCTGCTAATATGCTGAATATCATGAGATATCCAGGTGCATGCTCTATTCTCACTCTGAAAGGACTCAATATCTCAGTATAGTGCTTGTGCTTCCTATTGAGCATACCATTCCTTGGCTTCCTTCAGGCTACAATATAACTTAATTTCTGACAATTCTCTTCTATGTAAGCTAAATCTGTCATAAATTTCTCCCCTCTACAGAAATATGGATGATTCTCCACCCAGAGTGCTTTGTCATTCCTACTCCCAGCAAATGGCACATTGAGTCAGATTATCCTACACTTCATGTCAGATAGCTCTGCTTGATAAGGAGAAGCTTATTCACCAACAGACTAATACTACTGAGTGATGAAAAAACTGATATACTGGTAGGCTAAACATAAACTAATTGATTTGGCTAAAAACTAATTTAACTTCAACATTCAATCAATAGATCATATCATTCTCCACTAGTAAAGCAGGCAGGGTTCTCCTGGATCTATTTTCTTGTGATACCAATTTCTTGATGGTCCAATATTGTCAGCAAGTCTTGCCAGCTTGAGTCTGTCTGGGTGTACTAAATTTTCCCAAATATTACCTTGTTTGTCCACTAGTTGGTAAGTTGCAAATGAATACTTTCTGATGATCCTGAAAGGTCCCATCCTTTGTGGCCCAGACTTCTTCCCAGTGTTCTTTCTGAGCAATAGAAAGTTCCCATCTGTCAGTGCTTCTGGTGATAAAGTCTTATCAAATGTCTGCTTAATCTCGTCTGCACTTTGCAATACCTTGGCCTGTACCTCTTGACATCCTTGTTCCAGCTGCTGGTGCCTGTTTGGTTGACTGAGTTCATCTCCTAAGGCATCTCTAAATTTAGTTGTGTGAGATCTCCTGGAATCCTTTGTTCACATCCATACACCTAGTAAAATGACAATTGTTGGGTGGTGTTCTGCACTCCAACTCTGCAGGCAGAAAGTGCTTGGTCTATAAGCTCACTTCATCTACTCACAGCTCCATTTACATACTTGGTCAGCCTTTAACAAACAATCCATCAAATGGCTCAGTGACTCCATTAGTACTAAGGTGATATGCTATGGTTCTCAGGTGTTTGATTGGTTGCATTTTAGGTATGTTTCCAATGTCTTTGCCATAAAGTTTGTTCCTCTATCAGATAAAACTTTTGCAGGGCTTCTAAACTTCATAAGGATCTCTTGATAAATGAAACTTGCAACTCCTGTTCACTGGCTACAGGTACAGCATTAGCCACTAGCCACTTAGTGGTGTGGTCAAATACTACCAGGATCCAACAGTTGCATCTCCTGGTGGGTGGCAGCCTTCTGGTAAAGTCAATTCCCCATATCTGAAATGCTCTTACAGGCTCCAGGGGAAAGAGCACAGCAATTCTCTGTGGTTGACCTTGCTTGATTTAGCAATTTTGGCATGTTTTTACCAGCTTCTCAATATCTTGCTTTCACAAGGCTATAGATTTCTTCAATTCCAAGATATCCATATCCATTTCCCAGCTTATGTACTAAATCCAGGCAAGCAATATAAGGGCAATAGGCAAGGGAGCTTCTATCAACAATTTGGTAAAGTGTTTCATCCTTTGCTACAAATTTGCCGGCTTCATCTCAGATTATCTTCTTGATCTGTTCATACACCATGTGAGGAATGGCTTGGTCCTCCAAGTACTTTGGTAATAAGCTAGGCCACACAGATTAATGCACTAAGTTGAGTTGTGCAACATGTGTTATGCTCTGCCACTTGAATTTTTAAGTTAGTTCAGTTTTTAGTCAAATCAATGGGTGATATGTTTAGCTGATCAGTATATCAGTATTATCTATCAAATCAGTAGCATTAGGCAGTAAATGAATCAGCAGATCCTTATCAGACAGAAATGGTTATATTTAGTAGGATCTTATTGGGTGATGATGATGCAATCAAATAAGTCATCAGCCACAATCTACATTAGGAAATAGAATTAGTCAGCAATTGATCTGGCAAAATGTATATATAAAAAATCTTCATTGTTTTGCTTGGATTCAATCCTGACAATAGGTGAACTTGAGATCAAATATTTGTCATCATCTGATGTCATTTTTTGTGAAAATTTTGAATTTTCATCAAGCAACACATCCCTGAACTTGATCAGCTTGTGTCCATACCATGCTTCAAATGGAGTAGAACCACAAAGTATTCTGTTATAACTCCTATTTTTAAGGTATACAGCAGTGGCAACTGATTCCGCCCAAAAATCATAGGATAATTTTTGATCATGGATCATAGATCTTGCCATAACAATTATAGATCTGTTAGCTTGTTCTGCTACTCCATTTTGCTGTGGGGAGTATGGTACAGTAGTCTCTTGCTTTATCTCATGAATTTTGCAGAAGTGGATGAAGAGTTTTGAGGTATATTCTCCACCATTGTCAGAGCGTATTTTCTTGATTTTTTCACCAGTTTCTCTCTCCACCAAGGCTTTAAACTCCCTGAACTTAGACAGAGCTTCTTCCTTTCTCTCCATGAAGTAGACCCATGTGTATCTTGTATAATCATCAATAAAAGTGATTAAATACTTCATCCCACCTAAGGATAAATTTTGCATAGGTCCACACAGATCTGAGTGAATTAGATCAAATATTTCTTAGTTTTGATTAACCCAGAGCTCTTGAATGGTTGTCTGGCTTGTTTCCCATATATGCAGGATTCACAGTGCTCCAAACTAGCTGGGGGATCAATTTTCACTCCAGAAATTAGCTGATCCTTGATCATTTTACGCAAATAATCAAAATTGATTTGTCCAAATCTCCTGTGCCAAAGAATTAGTGTTTCTTCATTTAAGTTACTTATATTTGCTTCAAAATATGATGGAATATAAGTCAACTTGTATAGATTCTGATCTCTGATGCCCAAAGCAATATGGGCACCATTTTGATCAGTGATCCTGCATCCAGAATTGTCAAGACTGAAACTGAGTCCTTCTGCTGTGGCCTTGATTACAGAGAGTAGGTTCTTGGCTATTTCTGGTACATATAGTACTTCTTTAAAGGTCAGTGTATGGCTTCCTTCACTGCTTCTAAGGTTTACTTGAATAGTTCCTTCTCCCACTGCATCAAGTGTTCTATTGTCACCCATGAAAACCTTCTTAATTGGAATTTCTTGATATTGGGAAAAAAGTTCTTTTGGTGTGTAAAGTGTTGAGAAGCTCCAGAGTCAATATACCACATCTAAGAATTCTTATTTGTGGTCATATTTAGTGCAGATATGAATAGTCTATCTTCAGTTGTTGCAGCATTTCCATATTCAGGCGTCTTTTGCTGATAATCTCTCTTTTTGAGTCACCGGTCTGATGTGTGTCCTTTCCTTTTGCAGTAGTTGCAAAATAGGTTGCTGTTGCCTTTGTAGGGTCTGGGGTACCCCCTTTGCTGGTTATCATTGCTTATTAAAGCATTTTCTTTTTCCTTCTTATTGGCGCTGTAGTGGGGTGACAGTGACACCCACTGACAGATGTGCTCATTCCCTTATTTTCTACTTCCCTATATCTCTACTACACTTATTTTAGTTTTATCCCATTTGTCTTACCCAATCAGTACTATCCCATAAGCCGGTTGACTATCACACCTGCTTACCTTATTGCATAAGTTACCCCTCACTTTATGTAAGATTACTAGCTACAAGTGCTTCTATATTAGGCAAGTACCTGTGCCAGTACCCGTGACACATGATCAACCCGTGTCACCATCCCTACCATTTCCATACCATATATGGTATCCCCATGTTGCACAGGTTTCAGAATACTGATTCCTGATTGGTTGGATGTGCTGTGCCTCTTAGAACCTTCCGGCACCTACTTAGAACATTCTTAGGTCATTCTGATGTCATTAAGATTTCTATTGATATCCGGAACCTTCTGGAACACCATGATTAGTAATCACTTAGCCGGTAAGAAAAGTATATAAGGGAGGCTATCCCTCAACAATAAATCATCATCCCTTTTATCAATATACCAACTTGTTGATTAGTGTGATCACTGCTACCTGCTGCTACCTGAACTTCCAACCCCAGACCACAGGACACTCCCAGGAAACCGCGCTGACAGCCAACTGACCTTGGAGGCACTACTTGTGAGGAATACTCGGAGTAGGTATCTTTTATTATATTTGATTCTTTCCCAAGTTTGTTCTTGTACAGGCAAAGATACTTTTCTGTCTTTGTAACTATTGACCACTGCTGCATTCTTATCAAGTCCCTGCTGGTGGAGTTTACAGTTGTTTTGACTTTGGAAGCTTTAGTACATTGTCATCTCAAAGGACGCTGAACCCAGCACATACTTTTGTTAAGACGCCAACTAAGTTGGGGATTGTAGCTCAATAGTTTTCCCTTGACAAGCTTGTGGCTTTATTCCCCTTCACATTATATTAGAGACAGAACCCAAGTATTCCTAGCAAGCTTTTGCCAGAGGTTATTGCACCCAGTGAACACCCCACACACAAAACACTTGAGAAGTGTTGGACGTATCTCTCCCTTGGACCTATACACCACCACAGCGCTTGATTTTCTTAAATCTTAATCCAGGAGCCTTCCATATACATAATTTAAGGTCAAATCTTCAGTTCTGGACTCTAAGGCTGATACAAGGCCCTGAAACTTGTCTGTCAGGCTATTCAGGATGGTAACTATCTCATCCTCATCAGTAGTTGGTACGCCAACAGATTCCATCTCATCTACCAGCAGGGTATCTCTGTTAATTAGATTTTTCATTTCTTCTCCTAGTAGCATCCTTGTAGCAAAGCATTTTTGTCTCAGATACATTTTCTTGGCAGCTGAACATGACTGGTAGGTGTCTTCTAATGCTTTCCAGGCATTCTTTGCCATTTTTGCTCTTGAGCATTGAATTAGCAATTTGTCCTTTACATTAAGGCAAATGCAGTTAAAGGCACTTTGTTCCTTCTTCTGGTACTTTAAGGCATCCTCTCCCACGTTTTTAGGAGGGCATTCTTTTCCCATGACAATATCCCAAAGGCCTATTTCTTGCAGCAGCATCTTCATCTTCACCTTCCACAATTGGTAGTTAGATCCATCCAACTTTTCAGCAGAGGGAAAAATTCCAGTAATAGCAGTAGTAGACACTGCAGAGAGTGACAGCTTGGGGCTCATAACCTGTTGTAAGAGTCTTGGAGATATTGGAAGTGATTGGGAGGACAAGTAGATTATGTGGTTTTCACTTAACAATTTATTGAATGTAAAAGTAGTATTTATACTTTTACAGGGTCTTGGCATTACAAACCTGTAGAATAGGTTGAGGAAGGTCCCAAGAGCATGTGTGCAAAGTCTGGGGCTGTTGGGACAACTTTGAGAATTTTCATGTTCTGGGTACCTGGTGTTTTGGTGAAAATATTCTAAGTAAATCCCAACAAGGAATTTGGTTAGTATTCTCTAGGATTTGAGGGTAATGATCTAAGTGACTAAGTTAGGTGAATATTTAGGTGGAATTACAAGTTTTTACAACACTCTTGAGCCATTCCTGTCTGTCTGAGTGTCTTCAACTTCCTTCTTAGTAGTGTTTACTGGTGTGGGGGTCAATAGACCATCCTGAATTTCCTGCACAAACTCATCCCAGGTAGAGATTGTAGAGCATCCAAACATGGTGGCAGACCTATCTTGTTGTGGTACCACTGTAAAGCTGTATATGCTACATAAGAAGCAGCATGATGCAACCTGCTTTCTGGAGCAATTCCCTTAGTTTTAAAAGCTACTTCAATTTGGAAGAGCCAAGTTCCCAGGGTTTCATTGACTCTACTATTGTACTGGTTGACCTTTGCACCAAAGTTGCTCTTGACAGGGTTTACTGGCTCTGGGCCATGATGGTCATATCTTTTTGCTGCTGGCTAAGGGTCCAGGGTAACTTTGCTGTTGGGCCAGGATATGCTGCATAGCATTGTTCCATTCTTGATTTTGTTACATCTTGAGAGTGGTGTCTTCTTTCTTCTGTGGGGGAGGTTTCTGCCTATTGCTGCCACCAATGTTACAAGTCTTGATATAAGAGTTGTAGGGAATTAGAGAGTTTAGCTAGTATTGAATTCACTAAAACTTAAAATGATCTTTGGTGAGGTTCCAGCAGCTCCTTATACACATTTTGCAAGAATAATTGCTGACTAACTGTATTTCTCAATGTAGGTTGTGGCTGATGACTCATTTAATTGCATCATCATCACCCAATTAGATCCTACTTAATACATCTAATTCTGTCTGATAGGATCTGATGATTCATCTGCTAATTAATACTAATGATTAATTGATCACACTGATATATTGATAGGATAAACTTAAACTAATTGATTTGACTAAAAACTGATTTAACTTGATCATTCAAGTGGTAGATCATAGCAGCATTTCAGAGAATGCACAGTGCACCTCTGCTGTTACATTGGGCTGTAACTCAATACTTGGCTGTGTCATTGTGCTACTTGAGTTCCTTCTTTGTAGAATAGAAATTATGCTCTCTGCCTGGGATATCAAATTCTCTACATGCATTATCCACTTATCCTGCTTCTGAACTACTTGCAGATTTCTCGGGGCAAAAGCATCTATCCTTTGGGTGACTACTCCTGATTGCCTCATTGATAGTTTGGTAGTAGCTGATGGCACACTTGCAAACATACTGGTGTTATTGTATTAATGGTCACTTGCTGGTCTTCAGCCAAGGTACTGGGCTTGCTACATTCTCATCTGCCCAAGCATTAGACTTGTTCTGTTGGATAGTGTTACATATTGCCAGCTTGTTCATAGTGCCCAATCATTCTGAAACTCTACGGCACTATCTGGCACTTAAGCTTTTACCATGATCCAAGTGGGAGTATTCAGTTACCAGTAATTTTACTCAGTTGTACTAATGTTGCCCAGAGTAGTGCATTTCTAGCTTAGTTACTCATCATAATACTCCAGACACATTTCTCTCAGTGGATGTCTTCTTGCATCAGTATATTAGGCATTAATAATATCTTGACTTTTCTACCTATTATGCTCTTTTCTTCTGATTATCACCTTCCTCTGTATTTATCTGCTAATATGCTGAATATCATTAGATATCCAGGTGCATGCTTTACTCTCACTCTAAATGACTCAATATCCCAGTATAGTGCTTGTGCTTCCTATTAAGCATACTATTCCTTGCCTTCCTACAGGCTCTAATATTTCTTAATTTCTGACAATTCTCTCCTATGTGAGTTAAATCTGTTATAGATATCTCCCCTCTTTAGAATTTGGGATGATTCTCCACCCAAAGTGCTTTGCCATTCCTACTCCCAGCAAATGGCACACTGAGCCAAAATATATAACACTCTAAGTCAGACAGTGCTTGAAACCTCACACAATGTGCCTTGTATTTTCCAGAAAATTGGAGCTTCTGCCCTCTGAAAGGTCTGTTAATCATGACTGGAAGGTATCCAAAGTATGCCTGATATGAAATCTGTTGCTGAACACTCCAGAATATGGAGTGTATTGGAGCTTCTGAACTGAGTATTCCAAGCTTGTTTAAGTCATTAGTACTCTCTGCAAGGTGGTTTGTCATTGCAGTCAGCTTTGAATGAATGCTTCTAAGACTTTTGTAACCATGGATGGTGGGGTGGCACCTTGTAGTGCAATGGCTCTTATAATATCAGTGAAGCATGACACAGAGTCTCCATGAGTAGATTGGTATGGATGATGCACTGTACTTGGCATAGATCTCCTTGGATAGATCAAAAGAAAATCCAGCAGTTGTTATGGAATTAATGGTAAAGAACTTTTGGAAGAGCAAACCATATTAAGATTGGTAGGTGAATACATGGATGTGACTTGAACTGATTTGACACAATCAGCATAGTTTAATTCATTTTCCTTGCATGCTGATTAAATCTCCATCAATTGCTACCTATCCTATCATTATGATGCAAAATCATCCACAAGCAATGACTTAGTGATTTTATTGATGATCTACTCATAAGTCTGTAATCAAATAGAAAATCTGCAACTGATGTAATTCTGATCAGTGTCAATGCAATTCAAGATTCATCATGCATAATATATAGAAAACTCAACTTACACATTAATTTCTATATATTTCAAATATGACCAGATAGAAGCCATTATACTACTGTAAAAGTATCCCAATCCAGCACTTTGGTCCCTTTACCAACCTCAACTCATCTTTAGCACAACCAATACAATGCTAATCCCCCAGCTTACAAACATGGTCTTGACCTGAGAAAGCAATGCTGGATCCATTTGAGTTCTTACCACATCAATTTAGTATGGCCTTAGTGTCTATGATGAGCCTTCATACAGATATTTAAGCACCACTCATTAATCTAGCAGAACTGGATACCTCAGCAAGTTGACAGAGACAAAACAATTTACATATAAAGAGGTGGCTTGAGTTCTACATCATGACTTTGGTAGATATATGTAAGAGGATACATAGTAAGACAAGTATTGAAATCAAGAATGAATGGAGAGTGAGGGGAGTTTAGGAGGAAGCTGCATGCAAACAATTGCACACTGAATTTGCACAGTATAGACTGGATATATTTGCTGGTGCCTTAACTTTGGAATCAAGGAGGTGTGAGTAATTTTTTCCTCAGTTGACTGATGTCCTGCTTGATATATTGGTAGAGTTACGTGGCTTTTGAGAGCAATATACACAGGACTCATCAAGGTAACAGCTCCAAAGTATTAGACAGAGGGTAGTGATGCCATAAGAAATCAGAAGGTGCGCTTTAAGAGGCGGAATACGCACTATGGGCAACTCCATTTAGATTGCACTGGCATGCCTGAATGAATTCCTATCATCCCTTGCAATACAAGCATGCCAGCCCATTTCAGTTTAATCTATGGCCATAACCTTTACAAGAGTGCCATGCATCAGGTCAATATAGATGGTTCAGTGCATATATACCAGAACTTACCAGACTGCTTGATCATGCACAGGTTCACTGGAGCAGGTCAGGTTGTGTCAGCATGTTGCATCACATCAAACTTAGCCAAGGGCCATGCCTACTCTTCAAGTTGCACCTGACTATTTGCAGGTACTCCTGGTACACTGACTGACAATGACTCTTTGAAAGGCTTCCACCACAGGAGCCTTAGGCATTTAAAAGAACTTATCAGTATGTGTCACTTCAGGCTGTCTGCATAACAGCATCTAGACCAATTGGGCACAGCTAAGCTCCAGCACCAAGCTCATCAACCAAGAGGCAAAACACTGACTTACAAGTACCCAAGTAGTCAAGATGATTGTCAATAAGGAAGTAGTTTAGGCATGCAAAGTGAATCACTACCAAATGCCTCAGTAGCAATCACTGTGAGAAAAAACCCTAGAAGAAAATGAAGCAATTGGGTAAGATAACTATCATTTGTGATGATCCAAACAATGCATTTTTGTTGTAATCCAAATTAAGTCATTGCAAAGTGGTGATCACTAAATTAAGATATAAGCAATATTGAGGTTGTTTCACATCTGAGGCAGAGCCCCTAAAGATAGACACCATGTATACATTTACAATATCTGTAGCACCAGTGCAGTTATTTGGTCTGTTTTGCACATACCAAATTGGTTGTATTCTAGCAATGACACCTTGTCCAATCACTAATATCAGGGCTTTACCTGTCTAGTGGGCAAGATGGGATATTAGATAGCATATCAAGTTGCTTGTGTAATGGTCAATGAATAAATTGGGGCTCACAGCTTCAAGATACTGTTAGACCAGTCAATTACTCACACTCTGTCCAATTGGGGTGATTGTGACTAAAATGGTAAATATTGGTGAAGTTTATGGTGTGATATGCATTTATTTCTGTGTAAATTGAAGAAAATATACTGAAGTACCTGATTCTATTTACCATAATAGTGGTATCCAACTGTGCATGTGATGCAAACATTACAAGCTGGCACCATCATTGGTGCCTACCTTATTGTTCCAAATTGTGCTATAGTATGCAAGATTACCCCAGATAGTGTGGAATTGTCCAAGAGCAATCCTATATACTAGTAGCTACAGCATTGGGCCTGACTAATCTTTACCACCTCAGATTGCACCACACACCCTGGCATTGTGCAATGGAACAAGTCTATTCTGTTCAGCTTGCAGCTCCACAGATATTCTCAATTGCTTACTTGACAGTGAGCCTGCAGAGTCCTTGTTATTACCTTGGGTGGGCGCACTGTCAACATGGCCTTTTGTGGATGTAGCCCAGCTTGCACTGAATGTCAGCAAGCTATTGTCCAGGCATACATATAATAGTAAGTCTAGCAAAAGGGGAAATAGTATTCAATATAAATGTGAATGTAGTGCCACAACTTTATTTACAGTTCTTTCTATGGTAGGTCAGCATTGAAATGCATATTCATGTAAGTGCAATGTCTCAAATATAAGACTGACTTAGACTTATATGAGTAAAGACAATGAAGTACTCTACCAGAAAGTCCTGCTGGCCAATGATTCTCATCAACCTGAATCTGCCACCAATCTTACAATAACAGAGCAGAACTCTGATGGTAGTCTTGCTGGTATCTGTGCCCAAATCACTGACCAACCTGGATAGCTACCTATATTTATTGCTGAAGGCATTTAGTACACTTTCCAGCTGCATACTAGTAAATAGTTGTTATATCAACACACATAGCATTTCTGCATTTGTAATACCCCAGCCATCAGAAAAATAGCCAGGTTTTCTGGGCACTATGGATGGCACTGTCATTAAATGTCTTAGATCCTGGGGACTTACCCCATAATTCATATACATGATTATTATCAGAACACCAACACTAGGAACATCCTCTTCTCACAGAGGGAACTCACAAAAGTCATCATGTAATTGTAGCAAAGCTGGCAACCAATAAGCAATCAGCCAGAATATGAGATTATTTGGAAGCTGGAAATACTTAAGATGCAGGGTATGTCAAGTAATGCCAGGTTGGACTGGACACAACAGGTAACTAAATTTTATTAGGACAACTTCACCAAAATATGCCAGGCTTTGCTTGGTTTCAGGCCAGTTTCTACATCATTCACTACAGAGTTCTCACAAACAAGAGCTGGAGTGAACCTATATTGGGGATTAGAATCCAGCAGAGAGAAGTGATATATTGGCTAAGTACTAAGAAGTTCTTTATGGATATTCAGGAGGTGTTCATGGCAAAAGAGGCAACAACCAAGCATATGCTTGCAAGATGTATATGCTACCAGTAATACAAGGTAAATGGCAATTTGCAAGTATCACACCAAAAAGGTGTGAAGTTAAGGTGATAGAAGTATGTCAATTGCAGTATGCATTAAGCTAGGAAGAGGTTAATAAACAGGAGGCCATAGTTTTTTTGATTTGAGCTAAATGTGACTTACACAAGGTAGTAGTGGGCAAGCAAATAAGGAGGAGTGAATCTACTGTGGTATATAAATGATGCAAGAGGAGGTGAAAAGAGACAATATCATTTAGTCTATTGGTATGTTAGCATTATACAGACCTAGCAGTAGGCTGCTATACTGCCATTACAATGCCATCAGAAGTTTGCAATGAGGCAGTCAGAGTACTAGGTTTCTTGCTGTGAATGGCAATTGGATGCATTAGCTGGTTAGATCTGTGGTAATGGAAAGTATTCCATTACTACAATATCTCTAAACCAATATTGCACTCATTAGACTTGTTCCGTTGGATAGTGCCACATTGAGCCATGAGTGCCAAATAATGCCATAGTGTGCCAGAGAGGCCATGTGAGCCTCTACCTGGCCACAGAGTGTGAAACATAGCTCCGCATCTTCATGCAAAGCAGCCCCTGTGTTTCACCCATTGTGCTGGAGAAAATCCATTTTTGACCTTTTTTTTTGGATCAATGTTGTGCAGGATGTGTTAGAGCACAAGCAGATTGAAGATATGCATCTGGTACTCAATACCCATGGCACTCTGAATCTAGCTCCTGTAGCTTGCATCATGTCACAAAAATGAATGGCACTATCTTGGTCCACTGGTACTATCTGGCACTATAAGTGCTTTGTATAGATCTACTTGAGGGCTAATATTTAAATATAGTGCCAGATAGTACCAGTGGACCAAGATAGTGCCATTCATTTTTGTGACATGATACAAGCTACAGGAGCTAGATTCAGAGTGCCATGGGTATTGAGTACCAGATGCATATCTTCAGTTCTCCTGTGCTCTTACACATCCTCAGCTACATTGATCCACAAAAAAAGGTCAAAAAATGGATTTTCTCCTGCACAATGGGTGAAACACAGGGGCTGCTTTGCATGAAGATGCGGAGCTATGTTTCACACTCTGTGGCCAGGTAGAGGCTCACTTTACCTCTCTGGCACACTATGGCATCATTTGGCACTCATGGCTCAATGTGGCACTATCCAACAGAACAAGTCTATTTCTTTATTTTGCTTTTTGCTATTGTAACACACAAGTGAAAGATCAAGAATTTCCAACTTTGATGAACAAATGCTCCAGACCCTGACAAGCAATCCACCCAAGAATATTATGTCATACAGAACACGTAGTAGCCAACACATGTTTCAAATTACAGCTCATTTGAAGCAGTACTTAAGGAGTTATGACCAAAAGAGTCCAACTATTATATATACTATGCCTTATTGCTAGGATTACTATGGTGACTTTGATTGTGTGTAACTTTTGAACCAGCCAATCAAATCATGTGAAATTTTCACAGGTGCTGCGCCTATGTCCGATCTGCGCCACTGCAAGATTTTAGCTTTGGATCACGTGTATTGCTTGCGCAATCGCCCAAAAACTTTGATTCTTCAAAATTTTCATATATATGACTTCCCCAGCTGAAAAATAAAGAGAGAGCCTCTCTTTCCAGAATCTCCACACTACGGTTACAAGTTTAAAGGTTATAAGACTTCCCCTGCATCACTTGCACTGTTGAGTATTCTGACTTTGATTGGTACTACATCAGTAAAGAGACTGCAAAGCTCACAAGAATCCAATCTAAGTTCTACAAGAAACTACCACTTTTCTGTTGGAAAAGTCCCCTCTAAGAAACCCCTTTACTCTAAAGACACCCCTTTAGACACCCCTTTAGTCTAAAGACCCCTTTAGAGACTTCTACAACACACCCCTTTGAGTTAAAGGGGAGTTCAGAATTTCCATATTAGGAAATATTTTCTCAGAAAGGAAAGTGACTTCCAAATAAGGAAAAGTTACTAGAAAAGTAAATAAGCCCATTAGTTGACAGAAGGTCAGAACACTGCTGTAGAAGTGATAAACACTGCCTACAGTATATTTTGAGCCCAAGATTGAGGATATTAGTGAAAGTTATATCTTCTATTGGTATATCAAACTCCCAATAAACTATTTCAGTATTAGCATACTGGAAGTTGTTGTATATTGTTGATTAGTCTCTACATTGTAGAACAAGCCCCAAACTAATCATAATACAACACAATAGATTTACTCAAATAATGTGGAGAGCATGAAGATCATTATAGTGACATGCAACTATTGTCAAAAGACTGTGCAAATGCTCTCAAGTTTTTAACTTCATTCAGAAGTAGAATCAGTAGAATGTGATTGCAAACCCATAATAAGATTGTGTAGAGGGCCATTAATTCCACAGCAAAAGGTTATGAGCCCCAAACTGTCACTCTCTGCATTGTCTACTGCTACTATTACCAGAATTTTTCCAACTGCTGAAAAGCTAGATGGTTCTAACTACCAAGTGGGGAAGATAAAGATGATGATGCGGCTAAAAGAAAGAGGTCTTTGGGATATTGTCATGTGAGAAGTATGCCCTACTAAAAACATGGGTGAGGAATTCTTAAGGTACCAGAAGAAAGATTAAAGTGTCTCTAAATGCTTTTGTCTCAATGTCAAAGTCAAATTGCTAATTCAATGCTGGTGATGCTCAGCTGCCAAGAAAATGTATCTGTGACAATGATTCCTTACTACAAAGAGGTTACCAGGATAAGAAATGATAAATATCATTAGCAGACCCTATGAAAATATTTTGGTCATCAAGCCTCTGATGGCATTATCACAGCAGTATGGCAGCCTACAGCTAGCTCTTTATAATGCCACTATACCAGTTTACCAAGTGGTATTGCATTTTTCTACCTCCCCTTGTGCAATTCATATATTCCACTGTAGAGTCACCCCTCTTTATTTGCTTACCCACTACTTACTTGGGTATTCTACATAAAGTGTGAATCACAAGATACTATGGCCTCCTGTTTACTAACCTCAACAACTGTGTACACCTGCCGCAATTGACATACTTCTAGCACATTAACTTACAGCTTCTTAGTGTGATACTTGCACAGTTGTCATATACCTTGTATAGCTGGTAACATATACATCTTGCAAACATATGCTTGGTTGCCACCACTTCTGCCAAGAATACCTCCTAAATATCCAGAAAAACCTTTTTGGTACTTGGCCAATATTTTTCTTCTTCCTGCTAGAGTCTATTCCCCCCTATGGTGTGTTTGGGCTCTTGTTTGTGTGAATTCCAATTTCAATGGTGTAGGAGTTGGCTTGTGACCAAGAGAAATCTGGCATAATGTGGTAGAGTTTTCCTAATAAAAATTAGTTGCTTGCTGCACCAAACCAAGTTTTGCATTACTTAACTTATTACCCATGCACTGGGGCTGCTTAGCTTCTTAATGGCATAGGCATAGGTGTCTCCATGTGCACATCTGTCCTCAGTATTTTCCAACTCTCCCTGCCTGTCCTCCATGTGCCAACTCATCACATCCACAACACTGTGGTAGGGCAAACATACCTCCCACAGACAAGTTTATTCATAAAGCTATCATGTTGCACTTATCCACAGTTTATCTTATCAGCATTATCCCATTCTTCATTTGCCCCTATCATTAGTATTATCCCCATGTGATTTTTACCCTGATTAGTTATTAGCATTTGTTATCCCAGTTGTTATTCAGCTTTGTGATCTGTATATGTATCTACATTAGGCAAGTACCTGTGTCAGTACCTGTTACACATGACCTAAGTCTTATGTGCCAACTCATCAGATCCATGTGTTATGAATAGACACAAGGCAGGAGGAAAAGCTAGTCACGGCAGGAAAGGACTTAGGTGTGGACCATCAAGGCAAGGCAGGATTCAAGGCAAGGCTGTTTATTCAAGACCTGTGTTTATCAGACTGAGGAATACTTAAGGGGGGATAGGACTAAATATACTTTTTGGCTATACTGATGCCAAGAGATATTAGCTAATACTAATGGGGTTGTGGGGTGAAGCACAGCAGTAGTGCTGGGGATAATAATATAGAAGGCAAGGCACTGAGACAGGATGGGGAAATGGATTGAGTCACCTGATCATGTGACTAAGTCATGTGACCTGGTACTTCCATATAGGGTACTGAACTATGAAAAATCTGATGGGAAGCTTCCATGGAATGTTCTATTGTGTAACAATGGTTTGGAATGGTCAGGAACTTTCTGGAAGGTGGTAGAAGGTTCCAGAAGGAATCTCTTTGAGCTAGGAAGCTGAAACTTGGCATGGGTGCTCATGGTTGTCATGTGATCATGACAGGTCAGAGCCCCACTTATTGCACTGAATGTCAAAGCATGCTGTTGTCCAACTGTTCTTCTGTTGCTATCAGCAACAGGGTTTGGTTGGGAACCAGACAACTTTGCTCTACTTTTTGGTAGCATATACATGGAAGTGAGTGCAACCAAAACGGAAATAGTGTTACATATAGCTGTGTGTGTGGTGCCACCACCTTATTTATAATGCTTGCTATGGTGGGTCATCACTGAATCTTACATTTATGTAGGTGTGATGTCTCAAATACAAGACTGTCTTAAGTTCCCATGAGTATTGACCAAAAAGTGATATAATAGTGTTACATTGTTGAAGGTTAAAATGTTTTCCCCATGGATAAGACTACTTTGACTCAATGTTGCAAGAGAAGAGAAAAAAGATCATGTGACTATTGTGGCAAGCCTTTCAGCCATGAAGCACACAGACAGCATAGGAAGTATTACAAGGATCATGGCCAGTGTATTGCCACCCAAGTCATATTTGACCATTCATCAGTCACCACTGTGCCAACATTATCTTGCCGGCCAGTTGATACTTCTATGTCAGCACCTGGCTCTCTTTGTCACCTTGCACAAACTGAGTCAGGTGAGTTTGTGTTGCCTTTAGCCTCACCTCAGCCTTCTGAATATGGCATGCAGAGTGATAGCTCTGACAAAGAAGGTTCACTAATGTATTTTGAGCTTATCTCCCCTGAAAAAGTACCATGTATGAGCCCAGTCAAATCCCTATATGCCATGAGATAACAATTGTTGAAACAAATGCCAAGGATATTTTATGGAGCCAAGTGAGCCCAGTAGTCCATGTACTGGTGAATGATGATGTGTTGTGGCTAGAGAAGTGGCATGTTTCCACTAATATCAGTGATGGGAGCTTTGATGATATATTACTAATTCTTGCCAAAATCATACCAGGATGCAACTTACCATGTACATGGTACAAGTGGACAACTGTCATGCAGATGGCAACATGTGATCCAGAGACTGTCCTGGTTCCAGCATGCGTTAACAGTTGCATGGCATTGACATCCAAAAATACTACCATTGCAACATGTCCAAGTTGTCAGGAATCCACCACCATTGAAGGAAAACATTGTTTACACTCTCAATATATCCAGGTCATACCTTGTCTGAGGAAGCCAATGCAGTCTGACAAAAATTGCAAGGCTATGCAGTACTGCACTCAGTATCAATCAAGCACAAATACATCCAATAAGTTTGATGGCAAACATTAGAAACAGCTAAGAAGCAAGGGCTACTTTGAAGGTATGTATGACCATGCCTTTGATTTAGCTTTTGATGGATTCTCATTAAAAAAGTACTCTACCAGCAAATCCTGCTGGCCCCTGATTTGCATCAAGCTGAATCTGCCACCCATCATATGGTATCAGAGCAATAATCTGATGGTAGTCTCACTGGTATCTGGGCCTAAAGCACTGTCTAACCTGGATAGCTACCTGTATCCATTGCTGGATGGATTTTGTATGCATTCCAGCAGGATAACAGTAAATGGCCCTCAAGCAAAAGTGCATATTATTATCTGTAATGGAGATACCCCATCAAAGTACTCTACCCAACTAACACCTGGTAAATCCTTCAGCCATTCAAGTAGTCAAACACCAAGAGTTTGAGGTCCAACAGGTACTAGATTCAAGATACATCAGATCCTAGCCTCACTAAATAGTAGACTGGGTTGATTATGGCTCAAATGACCAAACTTGGGAATTAGCAACAAACCTAACCAGCTGCCAAGATCTAATTGCACTATTTCACCTGGCCTACCCTATACAGCCAATGCCAAAAGCTTGAGGAAAGCCTCTCAGAAGTGGACAGTATTGTTGTGATCACATTACATCCTTGATTCTTTATGATTTGACCATATCAAGTTGGTGAAGAAATCCCAGTTCCTTCTAGAAAGTTCTACTACATTCTAGCAACTTCTGGGAAGCTCCAAGTAAGTATTACTCAATGGAATATTCTATAGAAGCATCCCTTTGGAGCTCATGTAGCTCAATGCCATATATGGTAGCTGCATATCACTGACCCAGGCATATGACCACCTGATTCATGTCATATCTTCATGTGATGCTCCACTCTATTCCTTAGTATATTTCTATCTTAGCTCACCTACTGTTCCTCACCCCAAAACCCAATCAGTACTAGCCAATATCTCTTAGCATCCATATTGCCAAAAAGTATATATTACTCTATCCCCCCTTATGTATTCCTCAGTCTGATAAACACAAGTCTTGAATAAACAGTCTTGCCTTGGAAATCTGCCTTGGCTTGCTGATCCATATCTAAGTTCTTTCCTGGTCCTGCCTTGCCTATCTCTACTCTCCTGCCTTGTGACTATTCATAACACTTTTCATGCTAGAACTAAGCACATATATATTGAAAATCATTTCATACATGAAGCTATAGAGAGCAACTTAGTTAGCTTAACCTGCTGTCCTACAGATGAAATAAGTGCAGAAATATTTCCTAAACCATTAGCTAGAGAGAAGTTTGAATATCTAAGCTGCAGCTTTTTTCTCACTCATCCCTGTCTCTGGGCTGGGTAGACTTTTTCTCCTTTACCTTTTCCTTTATCACTGCCAGGTCTTACACTGCTACTATGTCTGAGTTCTTCTTGTATTGAACTATTTATTTTCCTTGATAAATATGGCTTGTATGCATTTGTTTTGGCCTGCTTGTCCCTTGCTGGCACTCTCCTGGCAACCTGATGCTTCTTTCCTGCTTGTTTTAAGCTCTCAGCCCATGCTGTGATGGGCTCCTGAGGTAGCTGCTTATTCTTATCACTACCAGGTCCTTCACTGCTTCTTTGACTGAGTGCTTCTTGAGTAGAGCTATGCTCTTTCCTTGGTAAATGTGGTGCTGGTGCAACTGTGTCTGCCTGCTTTTCCCTTATTGGCACTCTTCCAGCTACCTGATACCTCTTTGACACTTGTTTGGAGCTTTTGGCCCTGCTTGTGTCCGGGTCTTGAGGAAGCCACTGGTTTTTAGCCTTTGCACTCTTGTTCTTCTGTCTTTAATAGTTCCTGCTATTCTTGGGATACTTGACTTGTTCCATTGGATAGTGCCACATAGTGCCAGCTTGTTTATAGTGCTGGATTGATCTAGCATTATCTGGCACTATAATTTCTACCATAATGCCAGTGGTAGGATATAGTTACTGGTAACTTTACTCCATCTTACTTATATTGTTCAGAGCAGTGCTTTTCTTGCTTTATTTACTCTTCATAATGCTCCAGACTCATTTCTCTCAGTGGATGTCTTCTTGTATGAATATTTTGTGCATTGATAAGTATCTTAACTATTTTATATATTCTGCTGTTCTCTCCTATATATGACTTTCCTCTGTATTTACCTGCCAATATGCTGAATCTCTTCAGATATCCAAATGTATGCTCTACCCTCACTCTGAAATAATTAAATATCTCATTGTAGAGCTTCTGCTTCCTGCTAAGCACACCATTCCTTGGCTTCCTATAAGCTGTAACTCATCCTAATCTCTGACAATCATCTCCTATATAAGCTAAGTCTGCCATATATCTCTCCCCTCTACTGAGTTCTGGATGATTCCCTACCAAGAGTGCTTTGTCATGCCTACTTCCAGCAAATGGCCCACTAAACCAGATGATGTCACCCTCAATGTCAGAGAGTACTTTAAACTTCACTCAGTGTGCCTTGTACTTGCTAGAATAAAAGTGCCTCCACCCTCTAGAAGGTCTGTTAATCCTGGATGGGAAGGTATCTCAAATACCCCTTATATGGAACCTGTTGCTGAGCACTCTGGGATATGGAAGTCTATTGGAGCTTCTGAACCTAGTATTCCAAGCTTGTTCTAAGTCATTCATACCCTCTGCAAGGTGGCTCTTCATTGCTGTCAGCTGTGAATGAAAGCTTCTAGTACTTTTGTTGCCATGGATGGTGGGATGAAACCTTGTAGGGCAATAGTTCTTGTAATAGCAGACAAGCTTAACAAGGAATCTCCTTGAGTAGATTGGGGTAGATAGACCACAGTACTTGGTGTAGATCTCCTCTAGTGTGTCAAAATGAAATCCAGTGGTAGTGATAGGATTGATGAGAAAAGACTATTTTGATGATTAAGTCATATTAAATTGGTAGAGGATTGTGCCAAGGTGATTTAACTTGATCTGGCACAATCAGCTTTATTTATTGGACTTTCCATGCATTATGATTAGATCTCCATCAGTTACCATGTATCCCATCATTATGTCACAAAAATCAACTCCAAACAATGGCTGGGTATTTTTATTGATGTTTATTCACAAGTCTACAATCAAATATGAAATCTGCAATTGATGTGATCTGATCCATGTCAATGCAATCCAAGATGCATCATGCATAATATATGGAAAATTCAACAATCACATTAGCTTTTTATTTATCTTATATAAGAGCAGGTTTATACCAATACATTACTGTATAAGTATCCAAATCCATCACTATGGTCCCTATATCAAGTCTCAACTCATCTTTAGTACAACCCAGACAAAACCCATCCCCCAGCTCACAAGCACGGTCTGGACCAGAAAAGTTGACTTTGGATCCGTTTGAGTTCTTGCCAAATGGTTTCAGTATGGCCAAGTGTCTATGATGAGCCTTCATACAGATACTTGGGCACTACTCATTAATCTAGCAGAACTAGATATCTTGGAGAGTCAACAGAGATGGAAGAACCTGAGTAGAAAGCTGTGGCATGAGTTCTACATCAAAATGCCAGTGGATATATGTAAGAAGATTTATAGCAAGACAAGTATTGAAATCAAGAATGAACTGAGAGTGTAGGGATTTAATGAGGAAGCCATGCAGGAACAATTTTGCACACAATTTGCCCAGTACAGGCTGGACATGTCCATTTGTGCCTCAACTTTGGGAACCAAAGAGATTTTGAATGAGTTTTTGCCGCAAATTACTAATGTGTTACGTGACATATTAGTAGGGCTAAGTGGCTTCCAAGAGCAATATACACAGGACTCATCCAGGCAACAGTTCCAAAGTATTAGACAAGGGGTAAGTGAATACCTTGAGGAATCAGAAGGTGAGTTTCAAGAGGAAGAATACAGACCGCAAGCAACATTGTCTAGATTGTGCCAGCATGCCTTGCTGGATTCCTTACCATCCCTTGCAACTTCAGCATGCCAGCACATGTCAGTCCAAACTGCGCCAACACCCTTCACAAGAGCACCTGCATTGACTCAATGAGTATTGGGTCAACGCACGTGTTTCAGAGCAAAACCACCAGAACCCGCCAAACTGCTCAAAAAGATACAAGTCCATTGGAGCAGGCCAAGTTGCATCAGCAAGCAGCATCACATTGAATTCAGCCAAGGGCCATGCCAGCGCATCAAGTTGCGTTTGCACATGCCACTACACCTGATCATCAGCAAGTTTCTTCTGGTGAACTGACTGATGATGACCCACATGAAGTGCTTCCACCACCAGAGCCTTTGGCAAGTAAATGAACACGTCAGCACGTAGCACTTCAGGCTAGCTCAGTTGCACCATCAGGCCCAATTCAGCATGGCCAAGCTGCAGCATTGCACTCACCAACTATGAGGCAAAATACTGACTACATATACACAAGTAGCCAAGAGGATAGTCAAGAAGAAAGTAGTTTAGGTGTGCAAAGTGAATCACTACCAAATGCTTCAGTAGTAATCCCTGTGCAAAAAAAGCCTAGGAGAAGATGATGCAATTGCATTGAATTGCTATTGTTTGTAATGCTCCAAATGACTCATTTTTTTTTGCAATCCGCATCAAGTCATTGCAAATCAGTGATCACTAAATTTTTGATATAAGCAATATCAAAGTTGTCTCACATTTGAGACAGGACCCCTATAAATAAACACCCTTCATATGTATACATCATCTGTGGCACAGTGCAGCATTTTGATCTGATCCACACCCATACAATTGGTTGCGTGCTAGCTATGACACCTTGTCCAATCACTAGGATCAGGGATTTACTTCTTGATGGGCAAAATGGGATATTTGATGGCAAATCAGGTAGCTTGCATATTGATCAAAGAGCCAATTGGGGGCCAACAGCTTCTGGATACTTTTGGACCAATTAACCACCAAGATACCATCCAATTGGAGTGTTAGAAACTAAAATGGTAAGTATCAGTGTAGTTTATAGTGTGATGCACATTTATTTCCATTTACATTAAAGAATCATATCAGAATACTGAATTTTACCTACCATAATAACGGTATCCAATTGCACACATGATGCAAACATTACAAGTGGGTGCAATCATTTGTGCCAACCCCATCATGTCAGATAGTGCCATAGTGTGCAAGATTGTCCCACATAGTGTGAAATTGTCCAAGAGCAATCCTGCCTACTGGTAGCTACAATATTGCACCCAATTGTTCTTAGAGACTGCAGATTGCACCACGCACCCTGCCACAGTACAATGGAACAAGTCTACTTTCTTTTCATACCAATGCTGGCCCAAAATTTGTTTGCTTGTTTGAATCCAGGATAATGCTCATGAAGCAAGTCAAGTACATTCTGCTTGGCAGTGAGTTTCAGATGGTCCCATGCTATGCTGGCCTGGAGGTGTTAGCATGCTAGACTTCTAGCAGCCTCTTGAATATTTGCCCACTTTTCATTGTTGCACTCAATGTCCTCATGGATCTTCAATGTCTTTTGATTTTAAGGCCTTAGTATTAACACTGCATTTTCTCCCTTCCATGCTGTGATAGATTTTTCTGTGAGGTTTATCTTTGGGTACTGTTGTTGTGCTTCAAAGTCTATATGGTGCTCCTCTGCTGTTACATTGGGAGATGGCTCAATTCTTAGATGTGCATTGAGCTACTTGAGTTCCTTCTTTGCAGCAAAGATACTGCTCTCTCTACCTGGGACATTGACTGCTCTACACTGTTTATCCACTCATCCTGTATATGGACTATTGCCTGATTTATCTGGGCCATTGCATCTATGCTTTTGGCCACTGCACCTAATTGCCTCATTAATGCTTTGGTATGAGCTGACAAGATACTTGCAAATATGGGTGGTGGCAATGTTGTGATGGTCACTTGATGGTCTTCAACTGAAGGTGCTGCAAATGCTACATTCTCATCTGCCTTAGCAATATGGTCAGCTAGCAGCTCTGCAGAGATTCTCAATTGCCTACTTGACTGAGAGCCTGAGGAGTCTACATTATTCCCTTCAGTGGGCACACTGTCCACAGGACCTTTTTTGGTTGTAGCCCTACTTGTTGCACTGAATATCAAAGCAAGCTGTTGTCTACCTGTTCTTCTGCTGCAGTCAGTAGTAGGGCTTTGTTGGAACTAAACTACTTTGCTTTATTTTTGGCAGCATATGTATGAAGGTGAGTCAAACTAAAAGGGAAATGGCATTACATTTACATGTGTATGTGGTGCTGCAACTTTATTTATAGTGCTTTCTATGGCAGGTCATCACTGAATCATACATTCATGTAGGTGCAATGTCTTAAATACAAGACTGTAGTCAGCTCACATGAGGATTGACAAAAAAGGGATATAATAGCATTATGCTGTTGAGTGTCAAACTGTTTGCCCCATGAACAAGGCTACTTTGATTCAGCACTGTAAGAGAAGAGAAAAAAGACCATGTGGCTATTGTAGTAAGTCTCTCAGCCATGACACACATGGACAGCATGTAAAGTATTACAAGGATCACATCCAGTTTTTTGCCACACAAGTCATATTTGACCATTTACCAGACACTACTGTACCAACAATATCTTGCCAGCCACTTGATACTTCTATAATGGCATTTAGCCGTACTTGTCACCTGGTGCAAACTGAGTCAGGAGAGTTTATAAAACTGTGGCAGTGTATAAGTCCAAGGGAAGGATATGTCCAACACTTCTCAAGTGTTTGTGTGTGGGGTGCTCACTGGGTGCAATAATCTCTGGCAAAAGCTTGCCAGGAATACTTGCTTTTTGTCTCTGATCTAATGTGAAGGGGAATAAAGCCGCAAGCTTGTCAAGGGAAAACTATTGAGCTACAATCCCCAACTTAGTTGGTGTCTTAACAAATGTATGTGCTGGTTTCAGCATTCTCTGGGATGGCAATCTATCAAAGCTTCCAAAGTCAAAACAATTGTACACTCCACCAGCAGCAACTTGATAAGAATGCAGCTGCAGTCAATAGTTACAAAGACAGAAAAGTATTTTTGCCTGTACAACAACAAACTTGGGAAAGAATCAAATGTAATAAAAGATACCTACTCTGAGTATTCCTCACAAGTAGTGCCTCTAAGGTCAGTTGACTGTTAGTGCGGTCTCTTGGGAGTGTCCTGTGGTCAAAGGTTGGAGTTCAGGTTGCAGCAGGTAGCAGTGATCGCACTAATCAACAAGTTGGTATATTGATAAAAGGGATGATGATTTATTGTTGAGGGATTGCCCCCCCTTGGTATACTTTTCTCACTGGCAAAGTGATAACTAATCATGGTGTTCCAGAAGGCTATGGTGATCAAATGGAAATCTTAATGACATTAGAATGAACTCAGAGTGTTCTAAGTATGTACTGGAAGGTTTCAAGAGGCACAGCACACCCAACCAATCAGGGATTGGTATTTTAAAACCTGTGTAACATTGGGATACCATATTTGATATGAAAATGGTAGGGACAGTGATGCAGTTTGGTCATGTGTAACTGGTACTGGCATGGGTAGCTGCCTAATATAGATGCACTTACATCAAGTGACCTTCCATAAAGTGAGGAATAACTTTTGCAATAAGGTAAGCAGGTGTGATAGTGAGCCAGCTTATGGGATAGTACTGATCAAGTAAGATAAATGGGATAAAACTAATTTAAGGGTAGTAGAAAAATAAGGAAGTAGAAAATATGGGAATGAGCACATTTGTCAGTTGGTGTCACTGTGACCCCACTATGATGCCTTTTGGCTCACCCCAGCCTTCTGAATATGGCATGCAGAGTGGCAGCCCTGAAGCAGCAGGCTCACTAATGGATTGTGAGCCTATCTTCCCTAACAACACTATCCTGCATGAGTCTGGCAAAATCCAATAATGCAATTACACAACATCTGTGGAAAAAAATGCCAAGTATATGTTATGATGTCAAGTGAGCCCAGTAATCCATCTACTGGTGGATGATGTGATGTTGTGGCTTGAGAAGTAGTGTGTTCCCACAAATATCAGTAATGAGGGCTTTGAGAACATACTACTACTCCTTGCCAAAATCATCCTGAGATGCAACTTATCTTGCACATAGTATAAATGGAAAACTGTCATGTAGCTGGCAACATATGACCCAGCAACCATCCTGATACCCCCAAGTGTTAATAGTTGCATGGCATTCACATCAGAAATGCCACCATTGTAAGGTGTCCATCTTGTCCAGAATCCACCACCATTGGGGGAAAACATTGTTAACACCCCAAATATATTCCAGTAATACCCCATATAAAGAGGCTCCTGCAGTCCAACAAATATTGTGAAGCTATAAAGTACTGTGCTCAGTATCAATCAAGTGCAAACACATCAGATATATTTGATGGCAAACCTTACAAGCAGCTAAGAAGCAAGGGCCGCTTTGAGGGTATGTATGACCATGCCTTTGCCTTGGCACTTGATGAATTCTCATTAAACAAGTACTCTACCAGTTAATCCTACTGGCCACTGGTTTTCATCAGCCTGAATCTACTGCCTATCTTACAGTATCAGAGCAGAAATCTGATGGGAGTCTCACTGGTATCTGAGCCAAAATCACCATCCAGCCAGGATAACTACCTGTATCTATTGCTGGATGAGTTTTGTATGCTTTCCAGCAGAATAAAAGTAAATAGCCATCAAGTAAAAGTGCATATTATCATCTTCACTGGAGATACACCAGCCATCAGCAAGACAGCCAGCTTTTCTGGGCACAATAGATGGTATTGCTGTCAAATGTGTGAGATCCAGGGGACTCACCCCATAACTCAAACATAATATTATTACCTAAACACCTGAACTAAGAACATCATCTTTCTGCAGAGAGAATGTACTGAAGTCAGCATGCAATTACTGCAAAACTGGCTAGCAAAAAGCAATCAGCCAGAATATTGAATCAATTGGAAACTGGAGATATTTAAGATAGAGGATATCTGTTGGAGCAAAAGCTTTCCACTGGGAGCAATGCATTTGCTTTTCAACAATATCCCTATACTGATTACCAAGTTGTACATGGGGCATTTCAAGCTAAATGAGCCCTTTGAGATACTAGAGAAATTTGAAAGAATTGGCAAGATATCACAGAGTATCCTCTACCCTGAGTACTTCTTACAGGCTCCAATCAACATTCATATCCATATGCAACAATAGAAGTGCAAGGACTGGATGAACTGGATATGTATTTATTCAAGTGGCCTTCTGAAGCCATTTCTACCAAGAGTACACTGGAAGCATTGGGAGTCATATGTGGACATTGTAGGAATATTTATCCAGAAGCAGATCACCAATGCCAACTTGATGCATCTACAGCCTTTGTGCAAAGAGTTGGTTATGGGATCTGAGCAGCAATACTACAAGTATAAAGCTGAACATGTAGAACTCTGCTACTACTGTATACATTTGCTATTCCATCTTGCTTGATGTGTTGAGAGTATTGGACCTTGCTTTACCTTTTGGGAGTCTCCTATGAAGTGGATGCAAGGGGAGATAGGGAGATGAGTCAAACTGCAGGTACCACCGTATCCCATTCTCATCACAAATTTTAGCTTCAAGTCTATCATGGATCTGATGAGTTGGCACATAAGACTTAGGTCATGTGTAACAGGTATTGACATGGGTACTTACCTAATGTAGATACATATACAGATAACAAAGCTGAATATCATCTGGGATAAGAAATGCTAATAACTAATCAGGGTAAAAATCACATGGGGATAATACTAATAATAGGGGCAAATGAAGAATGGGATAATACTGATAAGATAAGCTATGGATAAGTGCAACATGATGGCTATATGAATAAACTTGTCTGTGGGAGGTATGTTTGACCTACCACAGCATCATGGATGTGATGAGTTGGCACATGGAGGACAGCCAGGAAGAGTTGGAAAATACTGAGGACAGATGTGCACATGGAGACACCTATGCCTATGGCATTAAGAAGCTAAGCAGCCCCAATGTGTGGGTAATCAGTCAAGTAATGCAAAGTTGGGCTGGGTGCAACAAGCAACTAGTTTTTATTTTGAAAACTCTACCATGGTATGCCAGATTTCTCTTGGTCACAAGCAAGTTTCTACACCATTCATTATGGAGCTCACTCAAACAAGAGCCAGAATGCACCTATAAGGGGGACTAGAATTCAACAGGGGGAAGGAATATATTGGCTAAAAACCAACAAGTTCTTTGCAGATATTCAGGAGGTATTCATGGCAGAAGTGGCAGCAACTAAGCATATATTTGTAAGATGTATATGTTACCAGCAATACAGGGTATGAGGCAACTTTCCTAGCATCATACTAAAAAGCTGTAAAGTTGAGGCAATAGAAGCATGTCAATTGCAGCAGGTGTGAGCATTTGTAGAGGTTAGTAATCAGGAGGCCATGGTATTTTTTGACTTGAACTATATGTGGAATGCCCAAGGTGGTAGTGGGTAAGTAAATAAAGAGGGGCAATTGTACAGTGGATTATATGAATTGCACAAGGGGAGGTAGAAGAAGGAAATACCATTTGGTAAATTGATAAAGTGGTATTGTACAGAACTGGCTGCAGGCCACAATACTGCCATGCAGAGACTTGCAATGAAGTTGTCAAGACACTGTCAAGTTTGTTGCCATATTAGTCAACTGGATATACTGGCCAGTTAAAACCAATTAAACTAGGTGTAGAGCACATTACAACTGCAATAATGCCACTCAATTATCACCACAGCACCAACTAAACCCTGTCAAGTTTTTTTAACTTTATTTGGCAGTAAAATTAGCCAAATACCGGTGTGATCCTGTCATAAGATCATTAAGAGGGTCATTAATTCCAAGCTGCTGGTATTATGATGGTCTCCAAATGGGATCCTGATGGTTGATTTGGATCAGATCCACCTGTGGAACCAGATTATTTTCATAAGGGCCATGCTTAGAGATAGTAGGTTCTTGGCTATTTCTGATACATAAAGTACTTCTTTAAAGGTCAGTGTGTGGGTTCCTTCACTGCTTCTGAGGTTTACTTGGATATTTTCTTCTCCCACTGCATCAAGTATTCTATTGTCACCAATGAATACCTTCATAATTGGAATTTCTTGATATTGGGTAAGAAGTTCTTTTTGGGGTGTAAGGTGTTGAGATGCTCCAGAGTCAATGTACCATGTCTGAGAATCCTTTTTTGTGGTCATATTTTGTGCAGATATGAGTAGTCTATATTCAGTTGTTGCAGCATTTGTGTATTCAGGCTTTTCTGCTGACTATCTCTCTTTTTTAAGCACTGGTCTGATGTATGTCCTTTCCTTTTGCAGTAGTTGCAAAACAGGTTGTTATTGCCTTTAATAGGTCTTGGGTATCTTCTTTGTTAGTTATCATTGCTTTTTAATGCATTTTCTTCTTTCATCTAATTGGTGCTGAGTTTTCTTAATTCTTCATCCAGGAGCCTTCCATATACATAATTTAAGGTCAAATCTTCAGCTCTGGACTCTAGGGCTGATACAAGGCCCTAAAACATGTCTGTCAAACTATTTGGGATGGTTGCTATCACATCCTCATTAGTAGTTAGTACACCCACAGATTCTGTCTCATCCTGCAGCAGGGAAATTCTGTTAGTTAGATTTTTCATTTCTCCTCCTGGCAGCATCTTTGTAGTGAAGAATTTTTGTCTAAATACATCTTCTTGGCAGCTGCGCATGACTGGTAGGTGTCTTCTAATGCCTTCCAGTATTCTTTGCCATTTTTCTCTTGAGCATTGAATTAGCAATTTGTCTTTGAGATTAAGGCAAATGCAGTTAAGACACTTTGTTCTTACTTCTGCTACTTTGAAGATTCCTCTCCCATGTTTTGAGGAGGGCATTCTTCTCCCATGACAATATCCCAAAGGCCTCTTTCTTGTAGCAGCATCTTCATCTTCACCTTCCACACTTGGTAGTTAGATCCATCCAACTTTTCAGCAGAGGGATAAATACCAGTAATAGCAGTAGTAGACATTGCAGAGTGTGACAGCTTGGGGCTCATGACCAGTTGCAAGAGTCTTGAAGATATTGGAAGTGATTGAGAGAACAAGTAGATTATGTGGTTCTTGCTAAATGATTTATTGAATGTAAAAGTAGTGTGTACACTTTTCCATGGTCTTGGCAATACAAACATGTAGAATGGGCTGAGGAAGATCCCAAGAACATGTGCTCAAAGCTTGGGGCTGTTTGAACAACTTTGAGAATTTGCATGTTCTGGGTACCTGATATTGTGGTGAAAATATTCTAAGTAAATCCTAACAAAGATTTTGGTCAGTATTCTGTAAGATTTGGAGGTAGTGATCTAAGTGTCTAAGTTAGTTGAATATTTTGGTGGAATTACAAATCTTTACCACAAAAACCAGTGGCTTTCTCAGGGACCTGCAACATGTGGGGCTGAAAGCTCAAAACAAGTGACAAGGAAATATCAGGTAGCCAGAAGAGTGCCTGTAGGGGCAAGCAGGCAGATATGCATGCACCAATGCAGCATTTATTAAGGAGAAATTATATTAAAATAATAGAAGCACTCAATAGGAGTAGCAGTGAAAGACCTGGCAGTGACAAGGGTAAAGGTAAAGGGAGAAAAGTTTATCTCAGCCAAAGACAGGGAATGGTGAGAAAAAAATTGCAACTCTCACTAATCCATGCCTTCAGCCCTGAACAGCCCCAGAAGTACTACCAAGATGACAACAGCCACTTTCTTAAGAGTAGAAAGTGCAGCCAGCTGAGCTACACCCTAGTGGGGTAGATGAGCTTGCAGAGAAAGGCAATCTGTCTACCACTGCCTCCACATCCTCTGTTGTAGACCAAGTGGAGATCCCAATGACAGACAAAGCAACAACATCAAGAAATATGGGACTCTTACCATGCCTACAGTGAGATTTTAGTACATTAATAGGTTCACCAAGTGCTTGCAACACTTCTTCAAGAGCAGTACCCAGGAAAATGTACTTGAATATTGCTGGGATTTAATACAAAGACTGGCAGAGGAGGTGCTAGACCTTGTAGTACTGGCTGAAGACCAGGATGTATAGGAACCAGTGAATGAATAATGGCATAAAGCCATTGGGCTCCCACCAAAATCATGGAATAAAGCTGCTATGACAGAAATACATGCTGAATGGTAGAATTTGATGAAGCTACTTGTTAAGTATGAGGTTGGGCCTAATGTTAGTGTTAGGTATAGGGACTTGTATAGGTCTGTATAATTGGCAATTGAGTTACAACTAAAACTTCAACAGTAATAAATCAGTTTGTATCCATGAAGAGTAAGTGCACTGGCTGAGTCAGGAAGTAAGCAGTGTGAAAAAGGGGCAATAGCCAATCAATGTTCACAAGCATATAAGGTGATTGAGTGTCTGGGATCAGAAAGTGGGAGATTTAACAGAGAACCAATCAGAAGCTACTACTGTATTGTTGTGATCAAAAGCTTTGACTCAATTTCTTGTGAAATCTGAGATGCAATTTTTAAGTGGTCTTTGCACAGTGTCCTAATGGCATCATTACCTCTTAGTCATAAGATTTAAGTTTTGTGTTGGCCTTTTGACAGGAGCACCACTGTTATTTCTCATAGGGAGTAAATACAGTAAAACACCAACACAACCCTGCCTTGAGATTGCAAAGAGGGACAAGAATTCCAAGTAACTGGCATTATATTGGCCTGCATGCAGAATCTTAGTAGCTGATGTGGATCATTTCTGCTTGCAGGACCATATCATTGTTCATATGGTATAAAGGAGCAATCTCATGAAATTCAAGAAAGCAACTGACTGTAGCACTTTCCACCATAGAGGCAGAGTATATGGCAGCATGTGAGCTACAAAGAATTAACTTGGCCAAGATGGCTCTTTGAAGACAAGAGATTATATGGAAAAAGCCCTACTGTCTTATTTCAAGGTATTGGATGCTATATTTAGCTAGGTAGAAATTTAACTTTTCATTTCAGAGCTAAGCACATGGATGTTGGGTGTTATTTCACCCCCAAAGCTATAGAAAATAACTTGGTTAACTTGGCTTACTCTCCTACATATAAAATGATGGCTGACACACTGACAAACCAGTTGGCCAAGGACAAATTGAAATATCTTAGATTACCATTGGGTATATATGAATATTTAGCTGAGGGAGAGTGGGGCAAGTTTTGTAATTACACCCAAATATTCAACTTACTTGGTCACCTGAGTTATAGTCTTTTGAAATTTCAAAGTTGTCCAAGCAGTGCCAAACATTGCACACATGGTCTTGAGACCTTTCCAGACATGCTCCACAACCTTGGTTTGCCAGGACATTGTGATAGTGGAAGTACTGCTTTTACATTCAACAAATCATCAAGTAACACCACATAGTCTACTTACTTTCCCAGATCACTTCCAATATCTCCACAAGGGTTACAACCCAAAATTCTGTCAGATATTTTACCATGAAGGGTGATTATATAGATTGGCCAGCTTAGTACTGCCAGAATGTTGTTGGCCATGATATGTTCATCACAAAGCCATAAGAAGCCCACCAGAAGACTGTCAAACCACCATCAAGCTTCTTACTCTATTGGGCAGTCCAGGCAGCAAACCACCCGCAAGACCATGCTGTAAGTCCATTGAGAGGGAGAAGAAATCCACCTTGCCAGTATTATGACACTAGCTGACAGCTGATCCGGATTGGATCCACCTGTGGGACCAAGTAATTTTTCATAGGGTGTCATGGTGTTTATCTAGGAACCAGCATAGTTCAACACAAGATGCACCCAGTCAGAGTAGCAGTGATGGTCCTGGCAGTAGTAAAGGTAAGGGGAAATGAAAGAAAGCCTACCATAGGCAGCAACAGAGAAGTGTAAGACAAAAGCTGCAGTTTGCGGCAAGCATTGCCGTCAACCAAGTCCAGTCTGGACCCTGCAAGACAACAGCTGTTTCCACAAGTGGTTGAAGAGCAGCCAGTTGATCCGCACTCCAGTGAGGTTGATA
>MCFE01000402.1:0-81282 GCA_002104905.1 Basidiobolus meristosporus CBS 931.73 | reverse complement strand
TTGTTGCACTGAATATCAGAGCAAGTTGTTGCCCAACAATCCTTCTGCTGCTGTCAACAGTGGCTTTCAGTTGGGAACCAGGAAACTATGCTTTATTTTGTGGCAGAATAGAAAAGACTAGTAAGTATACATATATGATATCATAGCATTACATTGTTTAATGTCAAACTGTTGGCCCCATGGAGATGACTACTTTGACTCAATGCCATAAGTGAAGAGAAAAAGGACCATGTGGCTATTGTTACAAGACTCTCAGCCATGAAGCATGTAGGCAGCATAGGAGGTATTACAAGAGTCAAGGACAATGCTTTGCCACACAAGTCAAACCTGGCCATTCATTACTCTCTACTGTACCAAATTATCTTGCCAGCCACTGATACTGGTGTAATAGCTCCTAGTTGTACTTGTCATCTTACACATGCTGAGTCAAGTGAGTTTGTGCCACCTTTAGGCTCACTGTAGCCTTCTGAATGTGGCATGCAGACTGATAGCTCTGAAGAAGAAGGCTTGCTGATTGATTATGAGCCTATCTCTCCAAACTACAGCACACTGCATGAGCTCAGCAATATCCTAATATGCAATGAGACTCCACCTGTAGAAAAAGTGCCAAGGATACTTTATGGAGCCCAGTGAGCCCAGTATTCCATTTGATGGTGAATAATGTAATGCTGTGGCTAGTGAAGTGGATTGTATCCACTAATATCAGTAATGGGGGACTTAAGGGTTTACTGCTATCTCTTGTAAAATCACTCCAGGATGCAACTTACTAGGTACATGGTACAAATGGACAATTGTCATGAGGCTGGCAACATATGACCCAGAGACCATCCTGATACCAGCATTTGTTAAAAGTTGCATGGCACTCATATTCAAAAATTTCACCATTGCAAGGTGTCCAACATATCTGGAATCCACCACTGTGGGAGGAAATCATTGCTCACACTCCATATATATTCCAGTAATACCCTGTCTAAAGAAGTTTGTGCAGTCCAATAAGTATTGCAAAGCTACAAAGTACCACACCCAGTATCAATGAAGCACAAACATTTTCAATATATATGATGTCATATATTACAAACAACAAAGAAGCAAGGGCTACTTTGAATGTATGTATGACCATGCATTTGCCTTGGGACTTGATAGCTTCTTGTTAAACAAGTACTCTACCAGCATATACTGCAGGCCCCTGTTTTGCATTAACCTGAATCTGCAGCCTATTGTATGGTATCATAACAGAAATCTGATGCTAGTCTCACTGGTATCTGGGTCTAAATCACTATTTAGCCTGCATGGCTACCTGTATCCTTTGCTGGATGAATTTTGTATGCTTTCCAGCAGGATAATAGTAAAAAGCTGCCATCTCAAAGCATATATTGTGATCTGCATTGGAAAAACCCTTGCCTTCAGCAAGATAGCTGGCTTTTCTGCTCACAATAGACAGTATTGCTGTTGGATGTGAGAGATCCAGGGGATTTACTCCATAACCATATGCATTGTTGTTGTCAAATAACCATAACTAAGATCATCATTTTGCCACAGAGAAAGTGTACAGAATTGAGCATGCAACTGCAGCAAAGCTGGCAAACTGTAGACATTTGCCAGCATACAGAATTAATCAGTGTACTTATTAAGCTTGTTTCATTGTGCCATTGATCATAGTGCCAGAAAGTGCTGTATATTTTGTCATTAATTTGATATTTTAGGGTCATATACATGTCAATTTTGATCCCAAATTGGCACTCTATGGCACTATCTGGCACTCTGTGGCATGATCAGGCACCATCTTGCATGCTATGGCACTATTGGGCACTATGATCAGCTAGAATGATGGAACAAGACTATTGTGTTGAATAGTGCCGCATTTTGCCATCAGTGCCAAATAGTGCCATAGTGTACCATAGAGAGCAAACTGACCTGAACTTGCAACAGAGTGTGAAACATAGCTCTTCATCTTCATGCAAGGCAGCCCCTGCATTTCACCCACTATGCAGGAGAAAACTCATTTTTGACCTTTTTTTTGGGATCAGTTTTGTGCCTGACATGTAGGAGCACCAATGGATTGAAGACATGCACCTGGTACACAATATCTATGGCACACTGAATCTAGCTCCAGAGGTTCGTAACATATCACAAAATAGCATGGCATTGTACTGGTCCACTGGTATTATCTGGTACCATATCTAAATATTAGCACTATGGTAGTACTACAGCTGGTCCAGATATACAGTGCCATATATGCAATTTTGAGACATGCCACAATACTATGCAGCTACATTCAGAGTCCCACAGGTCTTGAGTCCATATGGATATCTTCATCTCTGCTGCACTCTGACACATCATGCCTAATATAGATCCCAAAAAAAGGTCAAATATTGGATTGTCTCCAGCATAGTGGGTGAAACACAGAGGCTGCTTTGCATGAAGATGGGCAGCTATGTTTCACACTCTATGGCCAAGTACAGATCTACTTGGCCTCTATGGCACTCAGTGGCACTATTTGTTACTCATGGCTTGATGTGGCACTACCCAACAGAACAGGTCTAGTCACCAGAGTTACATAAGATCAAGAGAATTTGTTGGCATAAAAGCCTCTCCACTACAGTCAATATGTTTGCTCTTCAGTAATATCTCAACACTGATTACCAGTGTGCATATGGGGCACTTTAAGCTAAATGAGCCCTTTGAGATACATGAGAAGTTTGAGAGCAGTAGCAAGCTATTGCAGAGTATCTGCTACCCAATATACTTCTCACCAGCTCCAATTAGTATTCAGATGCATATGCAATAATATAAATGCAATGGCTGGATGAACTGGGTATGTGTTTATTCAAGAGGCCTCCTGAAGCACCCTCTACCCAGAGTACATTGGGAGCATTGGGAGTCATACGTAAATATTGTAGGAGTGTATATCCAGAAGCAGATCATCTATACTAATTTTGAGCATCTATAGCTTTTGTGCAAGGAATTTGTGACAAGATTTGCAGTCAAACTATAAGCACAAACCTGAGCACATAGATTGCTGCAGCTACTGTATCATTGTCAACTTCATCTTGTTTGGTGTATGGAAAATATTGAACCTTGCTTCACTGTTTGGGGTTTCCTGTGGGGTGGATGTGTGGGGAGTTAGGAAGACAAGTTAAGCTGGTAGTACTGTCATATCCTAATCTCCTTAGAAATATTACCTTCAAGTCTGTCATGAATGTGATATGTAGGCATATGGAAGCCAGGTAGGAAGAGATGGAAAATGCTGAAGGCAGATGTGCACATGGAGACACCTATGCCTTTTGCATTAAGAAGCTAAGCAGCCCCAATGTGAGGGTATCAATTATTTAAGGCTACAAGCAACTAATCTCTGTTGGGTCATGTTTACCAAAGAATGCCTGGTTTCATGTGGGTACAAGCTGATATCTGCACCTTTTGATACAGAATCTGTGCATTCAACAACCAGAGCATACTTATAAGGGGGCTAGAATCCAGCAAGTAGAAGGAATATATTGAACAAGTACCAAAAAGTATTTTGTAGATGTTTAAGTAGATAATGAAAGTAGTAATAATCAAGCATATGGTTGCAAGATGTATATGTAAAAAGCTATAATAGCTATATGGAAGCTTTGCAAGTATCTCACTGAAACACCATAAAGTTAAGGTGATAGCAGTTGTTTGACAGCAGCAGGTATGTGCAAATGTAGCAGTTAGTAAGCAGGAGGCCATAGTTTTTTTTGATTTAGAGTAAATGTGGAATACTCATGGTGCTAGTGGGTAGGCTATTAAAGAGGTGTAATTCTACAGTGAAATATAGGAATAGCACAAGGGGAGGTAGAAAAATGAAATACCATCTGGTAAATTGGTATGTTAACATTACACAGGACTAGCTGTAGGCCACCATACTGCCATGATAATGCCAACAGAGGCCTTCATTAAAGCCATCTAAACACCATCAAGCTTTTTACTATATAAGCCAACTGCATTCATTTGCAAGTTAGGTCTACTCAATTAAGGGTAGACTGCATTAAGACCATCTGAATATCATGCAAGCACTGTGAAAAGACTGTTTAAACACAGTCAAGTTAACTACTAAATTTGGCAGTATAATCAGCTAAACACCTTTCACAACCCTGCCACAAGATTGAACATTAAGGTAAATATGGTCAAAGGTACTTTGTGTTTTCTGGTGGTACTTTAAAGCCTTTTCTTCAAAACCTTTACAAGGTTATTTTTTGGGCCATAGGGTGCCAAACAATGTCCCACCAATCTGGCGCCATAAATGGCCTAGCACAAAGTTTCATTCTATTAGATAGAATAATTCTAATATCTTGGAGGGATTGCTCTTATGGCAACATCTTCATATCCAACCTCCAGACTTAGTAGTTGGATCAGTCCAACTTCTCTGCAGAAGGTAGTATTCCAGTACTAGCATGAGCATACACTTAATTGAGTGACGGCCTGGGTCTTATAACTTTGTGAGACATTGGAAGTGAATGAGAGAGCCAGCAGATTAGGTGGCTTTTCACTTGATAACTCATTCAACATAAGAGTGATGTTCGTACTTTCGCAAGGAAGGTGCCAAGAATATGTACCCAGAACATAAAGATTTGTCAAGTAAATCCCGACCGAGAATCTGGCCTGGAAATGGTCAGGTTCAAAGGCTATGATCTAAATGACTCAGTTGATGTAAATACATGGGTGCAAGTCCAAAATTTACAACGGCGTTTAGCATCACCAACGGGAAAGATCATGCTGTTGACCCTAAGCTTAAATCTGACCATTTGATCCAACCATGAAAATCCCTGGTCCCCCAGGCAGCGGGAGGGATTTTCCAGGCAGGCGTTGTTTGCACGTTGAAATCGATCAAGCACCATTTTGGAAAATCAAAACACAATCCGCCAATGATGTGCGATAGACAGTTGTTTTCAATTTGGCATCCACATTCGAGGGAATCGATGGCGATGGCGATGATGATGGTGAAGGCGAGAGGGTACTGTTATTCCATCTTGAACCACCACGACCATTGACTATTTACAACCAGTCGCGCCTGTCGTATCAAGAGCGTATAGAAGTGCACACCACTCTCTCGACCATACAGTGACCCATCTATTGTGAGTAACCACCCATGGTGACCGAAACTTCACCTCAGCCGCGTAGACGCATTGGTTGCTTGAAAAAGCGGGATGGTACCGCAGCCACCCTTAGCGACTCGGAGAATGAGGAGACTGGACTATTCTCGAAAACCTCCCTTGGCCTCGGCGTACTACAAAACCACTGGGGCTCGGAGAGCGAGGATGATTTGGCCTCCTCCAAGGAGCCGTCGGCCTCATTCACCGGAAACCTGCTTTCGGCCAACGGCCGTTTGGACACGAACCTTTTCAAAGGGAAAAGTACTCTCGGCTTTGGGAAGGACATATCCCTTTTGGCGTTGTCCGAGTCGGATTCTGAGTCGGACCAGGATACCGGACCCACCTCCGCCCTAGGCCTTAAACAACCCGGAAAGAACGGAACCAAGAAACTCTCGAAACCCAGCAAGTCGGCAAGGATTCTGGAGATGCTGGGGTACGAATCTGAGGAAGAGGAGACCACCCAACCGAAGAATAGCGGGCTTGGCGTCCCTGTTGTGGGGAGGACAATTTCTGACGAACCGGTTCCCGAGAAGCAAACCGAGGCGGAGGCATCTAGCTCCAGCTCGGAGTCAAGCTCGGAAGAAGAGAATGACCAGGTAGCTGCGATTATCAAGGCTCCAAGAAAAACCAAAGCCGGCCTCAAATCAGCCACCAAACGGGATCTACTGGAGATGCATAAGGAGACGGAACGGCTTATTCGACAGACTGCATTGGCAGCCCCTGCTCGCGCACCAAAGCCCACGCAAAAGAGACTCGACATGTCCGCATTCCTGAAGAAATTTCAAAAGCCCATTACTGAGCCAGCCTCAAACGTTGAAGCGGAGTCTAGCGAGCCGTTGGAGCCGGAATTAACCAGTACGGAGCTGACCTCAGAAGAAACGTCCATAGAACCTTCCAGCGATACAAATGGACTGGAACCGGTACCAGCGCTTCTCCCATCCAAAGCCAACACGCTGGCGGAGTTTCTAATGAGACCCAACACGATGGCAGCTAGCAACGCCACTGCCATCAACCTTGATAAAGGCAAACAGGTGGAGCGACAGCCTGTATCCCACGAGCCTGAAACCGCGGAACTTCAGAACCCAACCCCGGCAACTTCCACGAACCCAAGTGTCACTCCATCGGCCATCCCCGACCCATTTATTACCAACCAAGCCAATGCAACCACTCTTTCGTACCAGGATTCGGATAGCGATTCCGAGCTGGAAATCATCGAGAATCCCAAAGACCTGGCCATCCAAGGACTGCTGAAGGTGGTTCAAAAGAAGCCTAGGAAATCGCCAGTCAAACCTTCACCTGGCCCGAACCCAGCGGCGTTCACAAGCCCCAGTCGGATTCGGGGCAGCAGTATCGTTACCCAGAAGCAGCTTAACCGGAAATTGCTGGACACCATCCAGTCGCAGTCGGCGAAGAGACGCATCGAGGATATCGAGAGGCAGCTTGCCAAACAGTACACCCCAGACAAGGTGATAGCGGAGATATTGTCGGATGAAGAAGGCATCCTTCTATCTGGTGAAGATGAGGAGGAGGACGAAGACCAATCTCATTCGGAGAGCGAGGAAACCACTCAACAGACCGAAGCAGCGACGACTACTACAGACGCTGAACGTGAGGACGCCTCCGCTGAAATCGCCGAGAAGGATGTAGATGAGGAGAACACCACTGACGACGAAATCACGATCCCCTCTTCGCTGAGACCTCGCCATAAATCCTCCAGCAAATTCAAGCGGGTTCTAAGCGATGACGAAGGGGAAAGCTCCTACCCAATCGAGTCCACTATTCCCACCCAGCCACTGTTCACACAGCCAAAGCAACTGATCGACGAGGAAGGATTCATGATAAACAGTCTACCAAGAACCCAAGAGGACCTTGATAATGATATACCCACCCAATACTTCACCGAGGATGGCTTGTTCACGCTGAACGCTCCAACCCAAGAGACCATCCCGTGCACCCCTTCGCAGAGTTCAACTTCGGCCACCCAGATCATCAATTCTTCGCTTACCGCCATCTCACAGTCGCCCCCACACACCTGGAGCCGATTACAGCAGGGCCGTCCATCCGGAACCGCCGAGCCTGAGGATTCGAAGCCGATGACCGAGTTGGATGCGTTTGCGCTACTTGGTCAGGCCGCCCTAAATGAGCATCACAAAGCAACCGCCGCTTCCATGGTGACCCAATTGAAACCCAGAAATACGATGCACTCGGAGTTCATCGACGCCGAAGCCGAGGAGGAAGAGGATGAGTTTGGGTTTGTCGGGGGCGAGGACGAAGAGGAAGACGAAGACGACGAGGACATAGTGATCCCGACCCTGGACGAGGAAGAGGAGTTCGATCACGAAGACATCAAGCAACTGCATCTTCAGCAGATGAAAGAGAAGGACCGCAAGGACATCTCCAACCTGATGAACGACATAGCCACCGGGGGTCTAAGGAAGCGACGTCGGTTGGGTGGGGATGACGGCAAAGGATTCGATCTGGACGAGGACTTCTCCGACGAAGAAAATCTCAACCGTCGCTCAAGATATCGCCTGATCAAGCGAAGAACCGATACGGATGATTTCCTCGACCGCATCGCGCAGAACCCCGAAACCGCTGCCTTTGCTAGGGCCGTTGCGGTGGAAGGGAACGATGCGGATGCGGATGATCCATTCGATCACGTAGCGGACGAGGCGGAAGATGTATTCTCGATGTTCCGCTCCAACCATTCGGTCAGTGTGGAGGAAATCTACAGTCGGGAGATGTCGATGGAGGTCGGACGAGGTGGACGATACTGTGGAAGAGGTCAATGAGGAGGCGTTGCATATTTCGGAAGCCAAGATTTATTTCAACCAGACACCACCACCACCGCCGCCGCGACCACCACCAAATCGGTCAGCTTCGACTTCACCAAGGAGGAAGACTTTGCAGGGCGTGACCAATCCATCTTAAGACTGATCAAGAGTCGAAGCGCCGCACCTGCGTCAGTGGAAGATCCCACTGACGAGGCGGCATTGGAACCCTGGATGAATACTCACCAGAGTGGGGTCTCCTTTTTGGAGACGAACCCTGATCGGGTCAAGCGCTTCGTTAGCATGGCCAATGATGATAAGATCCTGGGTGCGGTGGTTGCACGAAAGGAATTCAACCATAAAAACATGACTTTCCGCTCGACGACCAAGTCCGTTCAAATCTCCAAGAAGAAGGGCAAGACCCCGGAGCGTCCAACACCAACTAAGGCACCGCCCGCAACATGTGGCTCTGCAGTGGTGGGCTCCCCTACCAAGGTCCCACCACTCGCCCGATCCGAGACGACCGTGGATCCATGTCCATTGTTGAAGGTGCTTAGCAGATACGATAGTTTTCAATGATCAGTCAGAACTGGTAGATGCTCAGTGATCATATCTTGTACATAGAAATAAAACTAGTTTGCTTTCAATCACTTTGGGGTGCGATTGATGATACGGATGGGTAAATTCCACTCGCCCAATCACGATCCCACCTTAAGTTAATTAAGGTTTAGTGTTGGTGTAGCTCACATCAGGAATCCGCTTAATGACGCCAAGTTTAAAGCCATGGCATTATCGAGCACGCAATATTGCCACCGAACGGCATAACGTCGCCCTCCAAGCGCTCCATTGAGACATAAAAGCCACTCGCTAGCGGTTTATTTCTGCATCGCAACTTCCGATTGATATTCTAAAGTTCATATATATCTAACAATGGCCAACGCTCCTCACGGTGGTGTTCTCAAAGACCTTCTTGCTCGTGATGCCCCCAGGCACGATGAGCTCCTCAAGGAGGCCGAGACCTTGGTCTCCATCTCGTTGACCGAAAGACAGATCTGCGATTTGGAGCTGATCATGAATGGTGGCTTCTCTCCACTCGAGGGCTTCCTCAACCAAGCCGATTACATCAGCGTTCTCAACAATGTCAGACTCGCCGATGGCACCCTCTGGAGTATCCCCATCAATCTGGATGTTTCCGAGGCTGACATCCAGAACTACGACATTGTCCCTGGAAAGAGAATCACCCTCCGTGATCCTAGAGATGACGCCATCCTGGCCATCATCACCGTCGAGGACATCTACCAGCCAAACAAGGTCGAGGAGGCAATCAAGGTGTTCGGGGCGAATGACTCCGCCCACCCCGCAGTCCACTACCTGCACAACACCGTCAAGGATTACTACCTGGGTGGCAAGATCGAGGCGATCAACTCGCTGAACCATTACGACTATGTCGGGATCCGCTACACCCCAGCTGAGCTGAGAGCCTACTTCAAGAAGCTCAACTGGACCAGAGTGGTCGCCTTCCAAACCAGAAACCCCATGCACCGTGCTCATCGTGAGCTCACGGTGAGAGCAGCTCGCAGCCGCCACTGCAATGTGCTCATCCACCCCGTGGTGGGTCTCACCAAGCCCGGGGACATCGACCACTACACCCGTGTCAGGGTGTACCAGGCCCTGATGCCAAGATACCCCAATGGAATGGCCACTCTCTCTCTCCTCCCGTTGGCCATGAGAATGGGCGGTCCTCGTGAGGCAGTCTGGCACGCAATCATTCGCAAGAACCACGGCTGCACCCACTTCATCGTCGGCAGAGATCATGCTGGACCTGGCAAGAACAGCCAAGGAGTCGACTTCTATGGCCCGTATGACGCACAAGAGATGGTGGAGAGGTACAAGGATGAGCTGCACATCGAGGTGGTGCCATTCCAGATGGTGGCCTACTTGCCCGACACTGACGAGTACGTGCCCGCTGATGAGGTCCCTGAGGGTGTGAAGCCACTGAACATCTCTGGCACTGAGCTCCGTCGTCGCTTGAGAACCGGAGCATCCATTCCGGAATGGTTCTCATACCCCGAGGTTGTGAAGGTCCTCCGGGAATCACACCCACCCCGTCTCCAGCAAGGTTTCACCATCTTCTTCACCGGATTGCATAACTCTGGTAAAGACAACATTGCACGTGCCCTCCATGTTGCATTGAACCAGCAAGGTGGCCGCTCGGTGAGTTTGCTTCTTGGTGAGACCATTCGCAGTGAGCTGAGCTCAGAGCTTGGATTCACCAAAGAAGACAGGGACACCAACATCGCTCGTATCGCCTTTGTTGCTGGTGAGTTGACTCGCGCAGGAGCTGCCTGCATTGCGGCACCCACCGCTCCTTACGAGCTGGCACGTCAACAGGCCCGTGCCGCCATCAGCAAGTATGGAGGCTTCTACCTTGTCCACGTGAACACCCCATTGGAATACTGCATTGCCACCGATCGCCATGGAGTCTACCAGAAGGCGAAGGATGGACTGATCAAGGGATTCACTGGTGTCGATGACCCATATGAGGTCCCAGCCAATCCCGACTTGCGGGCAGATGTATCCAAGACCTCAATCTCCCAGATTGTCCACGAAATCATCCTTCTTTTGGAGAAGGACGGTTACTACGGATCCCGCTAAATCGGAATTTTGATTAGTATCTCATTGGCATATAAACATTACATAAAATCCATATTTCACCCCCTAAATGTGTGTCCCGGGCTTTAGAGATCCCCGGAAATGGAGGATCGCGTGGACGCATCAAGTAATATCCGCGAGGCATGATTGATTTTGACGTGGATTCATCAAAAGCAGGTACCAGATTGATTGATTGATTCAATGTTTGTTCACCCTTGTTCGTGGACAATCTATAAGGAGGGATGAACGATTTGAAGGCTCTTGGTCCATTCAGGTATTTAATCCCGTCCCGGCTGGGCCGTTCATTATTTAACCACGCCAAGGGGATTCTTCGGGGCCAGAAATTTCGCTCGCTCGTGAGCATCCGCCGAACCACCCTTTCTAACTAAGCCCAAAAGATCGACTCATGAAACCCGCTACACCCTTTGGAGTCAGGTCCATACCTGCTCCCAAGCGCTACGTGAAAGCGCTATTCAGCTACCATACCCCGCTGGATGAAAGTTTCACATTTCAGGCCGGAGAGGTACTGTATGTCGTAGGACAAGAGAACGACAAGGATTGGTGGGTTGTCTGTAACCCGCTGACCAAGAAATCCGGATTGGTGCCAGTACAGTTCTTAGAGGTAATACCCAATACCGGGCCAGCTCATAATAGGCAGGCCTCCCAAAGAAAAGAGCCCCCCAAGACTGTGGTGAATTCGAGGAAACGGGGCATCTCTAACGCTCAAGCCGCCCTGTGTGGCGAGGTCAGGCGGGATTTTGCTGCGAAAACAGCGGAACAGTTGAGTGTGGCTGCTGGAGAGATAGTGACCATCGTGAGCTCGCCCGCATCTGGGTGGATACTAGCCAAACCAACAGGAAAATCGGTTACCCCTGGGTGGATCCCCCACTCATGCGTCCATATCTATGACTCGTTCAGTGGAGAGAAGGTCACCGATGTGTCCAGTCGTTTGCCAAAACCAACTCCTATTAAGCAACAGGTGATTCGAAGCGAAAGGAGCCCTGTCCTTTCAGCCTCGGTCTGCAGATACCGGCTAGTTGGGAAAGAAAGCGAATACGACCTGCTGGTCACACTATCGAAAGCACCTTACTCGCGGAAGCTGGTCAAATCGTATCAACAGTTTCGTGAGTTCCACCTTGGCCTATTGCGGCTCTTCTCCGACTCCAGATCCTGTAAAATCCCATCCTTACCCGTACTCGACGTCGCTCACTCCGTAGAAGAAGCCCGACAAATGATGCCACGGCTGACCACCTATTTGGTAGGGGTTTGCCAGATTCTCAGCGATTCTGATGGTTGTTATTTTATTGAGCGATTCCTGGACGAGGCACCATCCGAGCTAACCGAACGTCCACCAAACAAGCCGACCCCAAACTCGAACGCCAAGCTGTTCTCCAAAGTCAAGGTCGTTCATGGTCCAGATATCATCATCATAAGGGTCCCGCTGGAGATATCCTTTTCGGAGCTCAAAAAGAAAGTGACCACCAGGCTTGAGAAGATCCAATCATTGCATTACCGTGACACTCAATTGGGTACCAATTTTGAGATATGTACAGATAATGAGCTAAGGATGGCTTGGGGTCAAACGTTCCAAAAGAATGCCACCAAATTACTTCTATACGCCATGTAACTCATACGCCTGCTTTGTATAGCTTTCACAGGATCATGTACAGCAATCCTTGGTAAGGAACTCCAATACGTTTTGGATAGATTCTTCACATGACACTTTCTGCTACAACACCCAACATGTATATATATCGTTATATTTATTCTTATTTACAAATATATCATTTGGTTACAGACGTTTCCCTAAAGAATAGGGTACTATTAAAGCGGGTAGAGCATTTCTACAGGTAGCTATCAATGGAAAATTTACAGGTGATATTGTTCGTTCGGCACGGTTACATGTAAACAAAATGCCAACTTTGAATCAACCCATCTCCACTCTCACTCTCTGAGAGGGAGCCATTCGGTATGGAGACAGGCTCCGAACTCAGGCTCGGCCGGCCTAGTTCATGTGTTGGTGGATGGTGAACCGAGTCAATCTCCTCAGCGAAAACCGACTTCGAAGACGACAGAGTCTCATAGGTGGTCTGGGATATGTATTGAGTGGTCAGCCACGTCCAATGGGTCTGAAATACAATTTGGTTCCTACCTTTACGAAGTTGGTAAAGTGTTTATAATCTTCATAAATCCAGTTAAACATCTCCAGTTGCGAGAGCTGATTTATGGGCATCTGCAGCATTATATAACATACTGGTGAATAGCAGACTAGACCATCTTGGTGAGAAATTAGTCATCCAGCTGGCGTGATGTATTGGATATCCCCGGCTGCGGAACAAGACGATGATGCACTATTTCCTAAATCTACAATTTATTTGATGTTATGTATGCGTGTGAATGCTAAATTGCTCGTAATCAACGGGGATGAGACAGGTTTGTTGGATCAGCAGGTACGATGTGATGACGAGAGTGATTACAGATTGGACCAATATCTTAGCGAGATCCGTAGTAACCATCCTTCTCCAATAGAAGGATGATTTCGTGGACAATCTGGGAGATTGAGGTCTTGGATACATCTACTTGCAAGTCGGGATTGGCTGGGACCTCATATGGGTCATCGACACCAGTGAATCCCTTGATCAGTCCATCCTTCGCCTTCTGGTAGACTCCATGGCGATCGGTGGCAATGCAGTATTCCAATGGGGTGTTCACGTGGACAAGGTAGAAGCCTCCATACTTGCTGATGGCGGCACGGGCCTGTTGACGTGCCAGCTCGTAAGGAGCGGTGGGTGCCGCAATGCAGGCAGCTCCTGCGCGAGTCAACTCACCAGCAACAAAGGCGATACGAGCGATGTTGGTGTCCCTGTCTTCTTTGGTGAATCCAAGCTCTGAGCTCAGCTCACTGCGAATGGTCTCACCAAGAAGCAAACTCACCGAGCGGCCACCTTGCTGGTTCAATGCAACATGGAGGGCACGTGCAATGTTGTCTTTACCAGAGTTATGCAATCCGGTGAAGAAGATGGTGAAACCTTGCTGGAGACGGGGTGGGTGTGATTCCCGGAGGACCTTCACAACCTCGGGGTATGAGAACCATTCCGGAATGGATGCTCCGGTTCTCAAGCGACGACGGAGCTCAGTGCCAGAGATGTTCAGTGGCTTCACACCCTCAGGGACCTCATCAGCGGGCACGTACTCGTCAGTGTCGGGCAAGTAGGCCACCATCTGGAATGGCACCACCTCGATGTGCAGCTCATCCTTGTACCTCTCCACCATCTCTTGTGCGTCATACGGGCCATAGAAGTCGACTCCTTGGCTGTTCTTGCCAGGTCCAGCATGATCTCTGCCGACGATGAAGTGGGTGCAGCCGTGGTTCTTGCGAATGATTGCGTGCCAGACTGCCTCACGAGGACCGCCCATTCTCATGGCCAACGGGAGGAGAGAGAGAGTGGCCATTCCATTGGGGTATCTTGGCATCAGGGCCTGGTACACCCTGACACGGGTGTAGTGGTCGATGTCCCCGGGCTTGGTGAGACCCACCACGGGGTGGATGAGCACATTGCAGTGGCGGCTGCGAGCTGCTCTCACCGTGAGCTCACGATGAGCACGGTGCATGGGGTTTCTGGTTTGGAAGGCGACCACTCTGGTCCAGTTGAGCTTCTTGAAGTAGGCTCTCAGCTCAGCTGGGGTGTAGCGGATCCCGACATAGTCGTAATGGTTCAGCGAGTTGATCGCCTCGATCTTGCCACCCAGGTAGTAATCCTTGACGGTGTTGTGCAGGTAGTGGACTGCGGGGTGGGCGGAGTCATTCGCCCCGAACACCTTGATTGCCTCCTCGACCTTGTTTGGCTGGTAGATGTCCTCGACGGTGATGATGGCCAGGATGGCGTCATCTCTAGGATCACGAAGGGTGATTCTCTTTCCAGGGACAATGTCGTAGTTCTGGATGTCAGCCTCGGAAACATCCAGATTGATGGGGATACTCCAGAGGGTGCCATCGGCGAGTCTGACATTGTTGAGAACGCTGATGTAATCGGCTTGGTTGAGGAAGCCCTCGAGTGGAGAGAAGCCACCATTCATGATCAGCTCCAAATCGCAGATCTGTCTTTCGGTCAACGAGATGGAGACCAAGGTCTCGGCCTCCTTGAGGAGCTCATCGTGCCTGGGGGCATCACGAGCAAGAAGGTCTTTGAGAACACCACCGTGAGGAGCGTTGGCCATTATTAGATATTAAGGAAGGAAAGTTAGAATGCTACGATTCGTAAGAATCAATCTTCCATGCGGAATATTTATAGCAGCAAGCAATTGTACCAGTTTTCCTCTCATTAGTAAACCACTTAAGATCGACTTTGCCCATCTTCTTTCAAAATGACACCATACCTTGGTAATATTTGATATTATCTCGAATATTGCGTGCTTAATCCTCAGTCAAACAATTCAGTGAATTTAGGGCCATTCAATGAACACAGTAATAAATACGATTGTCCTTCCAGGCTTCCTAATTCGGTGCACGGCAGGTGACTAATTGGGCTATTGTCATCTTGCGCAATTTCTCCAAATATCTGCTCATATCGCGACATGAACGTCGTCTTCCGAAGCGTGAACGAAAGGTATGCTCCTTCTACGCCATGGCTGATTAGAGGAGTCAATACTCATTCTTCGGTTAGATATAGGAATGCCCTTATATAAAGTATCTTAGTTCGGCCCACCAATATAGTTATGAACCATGGCGGCTAAATCGGTCTGGAAGCTACTCCCCTTGTGCCCTCATGCACCGCTCAAGTATATTATGGAAAATTGATTATCCTTGTCCTTCCACAGCCGTCGCCAATGAGCCTACAAATAAGCCTATGATTCAGGTTGAGTTGGCATATAGAGGTACAGATGCCCGTTCTCCCTTTATTGCCCCTCCCTCTTTGATCAAGTCTATGCGCTCGCTTATCATAAACAAGTATGTAACCATGTATCTAGTCAGCATAGCCCAGGGTCCATGACAAATGGTGGTGTGTTATCACAACGTAAACACGAGCATGTATTGGGTTATGAAAAGATTTACTGAATACTTTGCCTAAATCGATCTAATTTAGAACTAAAGTTTTTGGACCCTCGCATGGTTTGTCCGATGCGGTGGGTTAGGTGGGAAAGACGAAGATAAAAAATTGGTTCTTAACAAGCAAAGTAGACCGGGTAGATCATTAAGACAATAGAATACGGAGAAGACGAAAGTTTACTATACAAAAGAGGATTACGGGGCTGAATTCATTGCTGATAATGTTTGAGAAAGGTGAATACGAGAGTCGTGTGGGACGAATTCATTCTTTTGACTCATGAACGAGACTTCCCTTTGGTTTCATTCTTATCACTAGTACCCCATCTACAGCATGGATCGTTAGTTAAATAAAACAAAGAAGCAAGAGGAGATCATTGCTTACAATCTAATTGTATGGTCATCACTAGCGGAGGCAAACATGTACGGGTTTGCAGGATTCCAGTGCACACAGTTAACAGTGGCTGAATGTCCAACTAGGGTCTCAATGAGAGCGCCATGGTCCCTGTGCCAAACATAAATACTACCATCTGACGGTAATGGGGTTACCATCGTTCAATTATTCGAGTTGATTATCGACACAAACGAACCTTCACTTCCACTCGCAATGTATGTCTGCCCATGGCCTCCCATACACGATCTAATGATGAATCGACCTTGCTTGAATCCAACAAACTGCCGGACCAGTTTCTTCTCCACAATGTCCCAGAGATGAATTTCCTGGATAGTTCCCAGATTTACTATCACATATCTTCCATCATCAGAAAGCCTCACAGTTGTCATGTCACCGTCTTCCGTGATGAAACTAAGGTGCTATTAGCAGTCTACTAGGCAAGCGTGAGGTTCTCTATACTTACTCAATCTCTGATCTGGTTTCCATGTCATAAATATGGATCTTTTTGTCATGGCAGATGGTTACCATCCGTGTTCCATCATTGCTGATGGCTAAACCGTTGATTCGATCTCCAATCCATTTATGCAATATGTGTCCGTGGATATCCTATTGAAGAACCCGTGAATATCCGGTGTTGAAGAGATAGCGAGAGTGCAAGCATACCCAAAGAAACATGTTTTTATCGCAACTGCCAGTAACGAAATGTTCATTGCCTGGCAGCCATTCACATGCGGCAACTTCGGTGTGGCCCTCGAATGAGCGTATGCATTTACCCGTCTATATGACATTGGTTAGGGCATAGTAAGCGACCAATGATGGCGGCAAACCAGGCTTACCTTAGTATTCCACAGAGTTACTTGGCCATCGTTGTAGCACGACAACAGCATGGTATCATCAGGTGACCAAGCTAGATAGCACACCCGCTCTTCATGGCCTTCCAAGACATGGACTGCGCATTTTCGCTATATAATGGGCTTCGATTAATACACGCACAGCACAACCAGCTAATTAACTAGAAACCCTAACCTCAACGCTCCAGATGATGGTCGTTTTGTCCTTGGATGCTGATGCGATGTATTTCCCGTCATGCGAAAACGTCACATACCAAACTTCGTCAAGATGCCCCTCGAAGACATGCTTGGTGACCCCAGGAAACTGGGTTCTGAACAAGGGAAGTCAGCATCTCAATTCCAAGCAATCGTTTCTAGGATGGAGTACCTGTCACATTGATGGTCGGCGTAAAGTGTCACGAACGTATCCGCAGAATCGTGATAAAGACAATTTGAGCGCTGGTAAGCAACTGCTTGATCAAACAATGACCTTAGTCGATGGCTTGGGATCATCACTGACGACGAGATATAGTCTGTGGTAAAGGCAAAGTAAAGTTCAATAAATCCCGATCCCATATCGATATCTGAATCTACAAACAGCCCACTAACTTTGTAATTGGACGAGCAACAGCTCTCTAGACTCTCGATTAGCACCAGACCACAAGGATTGCTTTCTTAGATCGTTTGCATCTGCGCACATCAAGAAGCTTGATAGCTTGTGCAGTCTCGCAGTATCGTAGCTTAACGGTGCCAATTCGTTCCTCAAAACCGATAAAGCCTGCGCAACATCTCTGGCTTCCAGCAACTCCAGGAATTTCTGTTGCTTTACTAAAAACTGGACCTTCTGCACGTCCTTCTTCTGATCGAGTTCCAGCACCGGTATCAAACTTTCCACCATTGCCCAATCCCCATCCATCACACCTTTACGGAACTGAGTGACCTGAGGGTTTTCTAGATTAAATCCTGACTCCTCTTCTAGCAGCTGGGCAGTTCGACTGTCAAGAAGAAGCATGTTTAGTCAAGGTGCACAGTTGGGAATTGTACAATTAACGGAAGGGAGACTGACCCGTATCCTAAATCTTGAAGTGCCTGGATAGCTATTCTCACGATCTCCTCTCTTTTGTATTTACCCTCCTCTGTAGTCTCGCTATTATTACTATTATCATGATTTCTAATATTATTGGAATGTCCGTTTAATCCATTCATACCGGTCTGTTTGGTTCTCATCCCCGTTTGTGAGTCTTTGAGAATGGTGTTTGGTAATTTAATGCGTTTGCGGGGTGGCAATGGTGAAAGTGGGGGATTGCTTTCGGGGCTCGAAATATTGACGCTTTCCTCAGTAAACGGTTGGATGGAAAGCAGATTTGTGGTCCGATTCGTCGTATTCGCCTCTACACTGGTTGTTGTTTCTTCAACAGGATTGGGATTCTCAGGAGGTGTGGAAGCAACCTCGTTTGGTTCTGAAGTATCCGGATTACCTTGAGTATTACTGCCGTGGGACCTCCTGCTGCTCTCTTCAAGCCACGAGTCCAGTGTAAAATCGAAATACAGTTGTTGACGTACTTTCAAAAGGTACGTCAATCAATCGATGTATACGTTAGTGTAAATAATAGGTGTCCTGTCCAAGAGTGGGTCACGGTTACTATTGAAATCCTGCCGGGTGAAGAAGAAATGGAATTACAGACCTGTTGGAACCTTTTTGAAGTCAATGTCCTTGGATTCAAGTGAATGTGGTTAACGTAGAACGGCCCTCCTTTGGATTCCTAACAGAACGGTGGTTGAGACACAAATGGAGAATGGCAACACAAACAGGTATTCACGAGATCTAGAACCCAGCTGATCACTTCACCCACAAAACAGGGGCTTTGTTTGCACCTATCGCTCAAAGCTACAAGAAAGTCCATAAACATACCTCTTTGATGAGAAACAATGTGTAGCAAGGATCTGTGGTGGGAAGGGACAGAAAGCAAGAATTATCTTCCAGGTCGGAAAATAGTCAACTAAACAGAGATGAGGGAGATATCTCAATGTATAAGTGATTGAGTCTATGCAAATTGTTGATCTCTTGTGACTGGAAAAATCTGGCATAAATTAGGGCAAAACGAGGAGATATTCACTTCACATCCAGCATGTGCGTTCGTCCGATTCGACCGACGTTGGCGCATTTCTTGGATTCCGATATTATCACACGGAGTCATCATCATCCATTGCAACATATCAGGGTTACGTCACCCAAATCCATAGAACATATCAACAACCAGGTAAACGCCATGAACACAACGTTCAACTAACTTTATCATTTGTTTGGTTTCCAAGAGGGAATTGGGGTGGCACTTGTCCAAAAGGATGCAAATAAATCACTGTTAAACTTCGACACTTGGGTGACAAATTAAGTTGGAGATGTTCGGTTTCAGGATTTACAAGAGATACGTGATTGGAAGGGGATTGGTAGACATACACTAAATTAGCAACAACCACCGCTGGATTGTGCAGGAACTGAACTGCCTTGGCTGATCTTGATGTTCTGCTTATTAGCTGGGGCCATAGTGTTGGTACCCATACGATCCTTGATCTGCTTGGCCATGGTCAAGAAAGCTTGCTCGACGTTGGTGGAGTCCTTGGCGGAGGTCTCCAAGAATGGGATGTTGGTTGTGTTGGCGAATTCCTGATGTCAAGACCGTTTGGTTAGAGTACGGGCATAGTGGCGTCTAACGCTAAACGACTCACCTCAGCGGCTGTGTAATCAACCACCTTCTTGGAAGTCAAGTCGCTCTTGTTGCCAACAAGGAGCTTGTTGACTCCTTCTGAGGCGTAGCGATCGATTTCCTGTAGCCATTGCTTTACATTGCTGAAGGTATCCTGATCGGTAACGTCGTAAACAACGATGATTCCATGTGCTCCACGATAGTAGGAAGAGGTGATTGTGCGGAAACGCTCTTGTCCAGCAGTGTCCCACTAAATGATAAGACGCCGTATTAGCCTTGGTATCCACTGAGCTACTGAGAAGCCTCACTTACGATCTGAAGTTTGATAGTTTTGCCCTCCAGTTCGATTGTGCGGATTTTCTATAGTCAAGGGGTCAATATTGCTGGCGATAGTGAGGTAAGGGGTGTGCGAAAGAAATACTTACGAAGTCTACACCAATAGTGCTGATGTAGCTCTCTGTATAGGTGTCATCCGCAAAACGAAGCAAAAGGCAGGATTTACCAACACCAGAGTCGCCAATAAGTAAGAGCTTAAACAGATAATCGCTATGGAAACAATCCACATAAACAATAAGCTTCCGGGATCATATTGCGGCAACACAGGAGAGTAGAATACTTACTATTCAGGATTCATTTTTAACAAGGACTACTAAGTGTGGCACTGAACGAACAAGATGAGAAGCTTCCCTATCAAGCTACAAAATATAAAAAGACGGCGGGGGTATATGCAAAAGGAGGGGTGACGCTGGGTAACAATTTTCAAGTGATCATTTCCGAGATAATCCCTTAATCGCAGCCATGTGCTAATGACGACAGTAACCAATAAGTTGGAAGCAGTCATGGCTGTGAACATCTGTACAGGAACCATCTATATAGAAACCAACTCTATCCTTCGACCGGTTTGCGGCCTTAACTATATGTGTACTTTATAGAATGCTGAACCAATACAATTCCTGGTGTTTCTGCTCAGAATTCACCAATCTGATGTTTGGCTGAACCTTACTGACGTTCTGGGCTAGGAAAAGCTGAAGAACATGTGATAAGCCGAGAAAATGTCATGTCATCCAAGCAATATGACTAAAATATGAATTTATTAGAATACTCGATTTTGCACAATCCTAAAAATAGCTCTCTCTCTCATGAGCAGCACCTCATATAATTCTGACAATCCTCCGTGAAAAGCTGCTCACCAAAGTCGAACAGAATGGATCGGAAAGGTTTCAGTTCTTTGCCTGCTGAACATTTCATAATCATTGTCTCTGTGCTTTACGTGCTATGTAAAGCATATCAGTTCCTAACCATAGACTTATGTATTGGTGAGTGTCTCTAACCCAAAATTCTTGTCGGTCTAATGTATTAAGTTCTGAGTTCAATATATCAGCATTAGCATTGCTATCAATATTGGCTTGGTCAGTCACTCAGGTAGCTGAGTTGGGCCAACTAAAGCTGTGGAGGACGCAGAGCACGTGGTATCGGTATGTGCTTCCGTCCTAAATGTGTCTATTTAAACCGCTAACAGATCCGTTCCTGCCCCTCACTAGTCCTCGAGCTGACGATGGATTTTTGTATGGCTGCCTATTAGTGCCTTTTGTATTGGTTGCAAAGATTTTGGACATGCACTCAGCTGGACACCGTTCAAGCACTCCTTTAGGTGGATTTTCGCTTTTGTTTGTGTATTTTGATGTGGGAATGACCAAGTTTTCTTTAATGCAGAATATCACATCGCACTCTTGGAATTGAGCATTGTTTTTGGCTATACAGTTTTGGTACATAGCCTTACAGGGTTCATTCACCAGAAGAATCTGAGTTTTGGGGTTCTCTCTTCCGGGTTGCTAGCTACAGCATTTTGTGCCAAGGAAATATTCCCCCACTTGCGAGGTAGGGATCCAAGTGCGTCATTGAAGTGTTTGACTTAGAGACTAAACCAGTAATGTTTTAGCATTCTCCACAATGCATATTTTTATCTCTATTTGTGCTTACCAGGCGTCGATGTATTTGATTACTAGCGTTTTACGTAGAAGCTTTACTTTTGGAGAGATGGCTGTAGTATCTCAAGGCATGTCCTTGATATTTTTGGATGCGCTACACATGGCTGTCAAAAAGGTACATCTTGTCTCCTGAAACTGGCCAGCGTTGAAGCCAGGCTTATTCACCCGGCTTTCATATTTCTAGTTCGACCTTTGGTATCTTCCTGATTTTGTGAACGCCGAGCGGGATCCTTTCTACATATGGCTACAGGGGCTACTGCTAGGGATGACTTTTCTGGGCCTGGTCTTATCGCCATGCTTATATATTTTGCGCAAGAATAGTAATATACCTGAGGATGAAGCCAGAGACTGGCAAGTGTTAATCAGTTCAGTCGTTTTCTACCTCGGCACTGTGGCTGTGGTTCTAGCAGCAATCGTACCCTGGATTTCTCTAGCCCTGGGCCAGAACGCCATATTTTGGTAAGATAATTGGTCTCTACGGTGTGGGAAAATGTAGTCCTCACCCTTGCATGTGATCAGGGTTCTCTCGTTCCTCTTCTCGAAGTGGAGTCACCTTGGGCTCTGCCTTTACTGGGTTTCGATCCTTGCGATAGCGTTGGCGCTTATTGCCCAATTCACTTATAGCACCACCACTTCTGCTGGACTCAATTTGAAGCGGAAATACTTTCATGGACTGGCGATTTTGATGTTTGTACCTGGCTATATATACGAGGTACGTCCCATGCTGCTATTCTTCTATCGCCTTTGCTGATCGATATTTGCCCTCAAGAAATCATTCATGCATCTGGCATTCACCGTTGCTTTATGCGGCATCATATATGTTGAGTATTTGAGGTCTTTCACCATCCCACCGTTTGGTCGAACTTTGCATGGGTTCCTGGTGACTTTTCTGGATCATCGTGATTCAGGACCGGTGATTCTATCCCACATGTATCTACTGCTAGGGTGTGCTGTTCCTATCTGGCTCAATGGGTAAGCGGCCGAGAGAGTCTTTGAATTCGGTAGCGTTCTAAAATATTTTGGACGTCATAGCCATTTCGCGGTGGCCAATCTCTCTGGTATCTTTACTCTAGGCTTGGGCGATGCCATGGTATACACTTCATTGTTGTTCGTTGATGGTAAATGGTTTTCGCTAACTGAGCATCAAGGCCTCCATAGTGGGAAAGCGCTTCGGTAAGACCCACTGGCCTGGGACCTCAAAAACTGTTGAAGGGACCGCCGCTTTTATTGCATCGATGCTTGCTGGGTCGTTGGTAATCGGCGTGCTGAGCGGATCCGCAGCTCTTTCGATGTGGGAGGTGAGTGGACCATGTTCTTGTCATCGAGAGATACTGGAGTCGTGATTCTAAGTCAATTTCTTGCTATAGACGTGGAGATATTTCACCGTGATCTGTGTGACAGGTTAGTGCTTTCGAATGAATCCTTATGTGTTGGTGGATACTGAAACATGGTTTGTTAGGCCTGCTAGAAGCTGTTTCGTTGCAAAATGATAACCTCATCATTCCATTGTATACATTTGCTCTGACCTCAACTCGATTGATTTCATAACACGCTTTTATAAACTATCTGTTGCCAGATCTATGCTTGTTGCAGATGAAATGTGTCTTCTAGTACATAATATGAAACCCATTGCACCCAGTTGGGGACAGCATAGTGCGAGCGGTACAGCCAAGGACATCCCACTAACCCACCTCAGCAGCGGGCATTCATATAAGAATCAGCCAATAGTGATGTATGGATATTTGATATCATTTATTGGAAGAATCTTGGGCAAAGGCCAGTGCCATTCGTCGAAACCTCCATACATTCACCAACAATCTCAGTTACCAGCGATAAAATCTACCGTAACGTCTAAAGGGTCCAAATCTTCGGAAAGGCCCAAATCTTCTGAATCGACCATATCTGCGGAAAGGGCCAAATCTTCTGTATGGGCGAAAGTGACCAAATCTTCCAAATCGGCCAAATCTGCGCCAGAGTTCGGTCTCCTCTGCATTGTCGTCGTTGTCAGCATCGTCATCAGCAGCCTCGTCGTTGAAGACACCCATTTCAGGCCCAATGTCCTCAGTCATCGGCTCATCCGGGCGAGCAAAGCGGGTGATGCCTTTGTACTTCTTTTTCTTGTGTTTGACGATGTGCTTACTTTTCTGGATTTTTTTCATTTTCAGGCGGCGCAATTGGGCTTCCTCAGGCGTGATTTCGAGCATGTTATCTAGCTCGAAATATCTCCCTTTGTAGAGAAATGGGCTAGAGTCCGTACGGGATGATGCCACGGCACTAACCACGCTACTCCCAACAGCTGGGTTAACAGGTTGAAGGTGGTCGCCATAAGCCATGGTGGCCATTAAGAGAGCGCAAACGATGGTGAATTTATGAAGCATATTCGAAGAGGACTGATTTACTGATTAGCCAGAGTGCAAGTGGCTTGCTCTTTTATAGTTGTTTCTTTCAACTCCATCAATCTATCTAGCCTCTCTTCTGTAAAATAGACTTTTGTAGATTGAATAAAGTACCGTGCTCCATACTGCAATGAGCACTCGTGTGAAATAACCGAAAATATCAACTATGCCATCAATAATGCCCATTGGCGATTGAAAATGTATGCTTGACCAACACTGTCGCTCCGTTGTTCAATGCTTTATCGCACTCTGAAGGAGATCGATGGTGTAGTATGGATCCTCACACTGTTGTTTATTTTACTTTCGAAGTGGGTCGTATAAGAAACAAGAGGTGGAGTAATCCCATTGTCACAACCAAGGGTCTTTGTTTTGTACCCTATACGGTAATAGTAACCTTAGCACTCCTTGGGTTTGGAAACTTTTCAATCTCTTAGAATCTTATACGGTGATACATTTTGAAACAACATTCATAAATTGAGCCATTTAGAAACATAGTCACTCTTTCATCTGACCGCTTCGTGACGATATGGCTGACGCTTGATATACGTTTGAATTGCTCTCCTGTCAAGCCCGCCAGAGCCTATCACATCCATCCCTTCTTACAAGTGGAGCAGAACACAGTATATTGAAGGTTATCTAGTACTACCAGTGTTATCACCTGTAGCTTCATTGCTGTTGACAGGAGACTCAACATATTGCTTAACTTTCAATCAAGCTTCTTCATCACCAGTTGGAAGTTGAGCTACCTTGTCATTGCCAAAATGATGCGTACGCCCATATCTGCTACTGAGAAATGGAAAATCCATGAAATATGATTGTTACACTGCCTATATTTGCGGCAAGCACATTTATTCAGAAGGTATGGAACGAATTCGGCCATAGAATACATCGATACTGTTTATAGGGAACTATAATGCTCCTTTGTCAGCCCTACTTTTATATTGGCCAAGTTCGCAGCAGTGCCTCTTTACCAAAACCTACCATCTACCCCATCTTCCCCATCTGCCCCTTCTACCACGTCCCCACCGTCCGCGACCCCATCTGCCTCGTCCCCAACGTCCACGGCCACCAAATCTTCTCCATAGCTCGGCCTCCTCTGGGTCAGTGGCATCTTCATCCCCATCCTCATCATCAGCGGTAATATCGGGGTTATCTTCAACTGCCTCATCACTGGTAGTGCCATATTTCATGCCAGTCTCGCCTGTGGCAAATATACCGGTTGGCTCGAAGCTAATGAATCTTGCACCCTTGAGCTCGGACTCATCCGGGAACCCCAAGGTCTTCAGCGAGAGTAAGCGATCAATCAATGCACCAATATTCAAGCGACGCAGGCGGACTTCTTCTGGTGCGAGTTCAATCTCCCTATTGATCAGGTAGTTAGGAATGAGGACGCCATGGCCAGTGTTATGGAATGGGTTGAATTCGTGGTTGGACACGGAAGCAATAGCCGCACTGTTGCTGGCGGCTGGCTTGAAGAACTTCGTATGGTCACCATGTGTCAGGGTGGCCATCAAGAGCGAGCAGACAAAGGAGAGTTTAGGAAACATCTTTGGTTATTTGTTGGAGCTGTTTACTACTGACTTTCTGGAGGTTACTTTGTGCGCTTTTATCTCAAACGAATCGCTTATTTAGACTCATTGGTAGTTGGCTTTTACACTCTTAGTTTATTATACTTCGACCTACCTCACTTATTGTTTATTTAACTTTCTCGTTTGCTAAAACGACAGGAATTATATCTCTAAGCCGAGTAGTACAGTAGGAGCTCTGGTATGTAGAGGGGGTTTGCAATTATTTGAATGTCGGCTATGCTTTCCCAGTAATGATGATCCCGTTTGGATCCTTATTCATCGGACGTGCGGATAATGTTTTGGCCACATACTATGCGCCCCATCAAGCAATATCAATATTTGTAAAGCTTGTTGAAAAGTCTTTTGTATTACGGTAACTCGGTCTTTGTAAGGATGCACATAGTAGTATATTGTATCTATTTTTCATCTCATATTTGAGGAATTGGCTAATCCTATATCTCATAACTCCAATTCAAACAATCATAAATTGGAGTCGACATATCGCACATAGACCCTTGCCACAGTGCTGTGGTATTTTGAGCATTCCATTTCGATGAAATGAATTTGCAACATTGATATGAATCGAAAAATATATTCCATTCTGTCTCAACAAATAATCACTTGGAGTTTGGAAACAAATTTTGTTGGCGATGTTAATACCATTATTGCAGAATTCGCCAGTGGTTTCACAATCTCTACGTGAATATCTATAGCTACCTTGTTTACACCGGCAAATATTGTTTACTAATGAAAATAATTATTGCACTCTTTGGATTTGAAAGTTGGTCAATATCTTAGAGTTGTGTTGAGGAACGCTGTATTATATTGGTCAATGTTGCATACGGTGATGCATTTTAAAACAGCACCCAGAAATTTAGCCAATTCGCAACAATTCCATTCTGTTTTCTCCCAATCTTTTTAAACAAATGGAGTGGTCACAGCTGAATGCAGTTTATTGTAGAGTGAAAATCGACATTTGCATTTGCTGTACTTACCGGTGGGGCAATTGAAGGTCGTTGATAAATTCAGCTTTACTTTCACTCACGATAAGGGAGGTGATTTATCATTATTGACTGAGCTCATACTTATACTCATACTCATACTCCTACCGTTGCCCGCATTTGTGTTCATGTCTGCGTCTCTACCTATGTCCTGTTCCCGTGTTTATGTCCATGCCCACGTTTATACCCTCTGACACTACGATACTTGTGGCCACGGTCAATCTTGGCGGAATTTTGTAAGCACTTTGCCCCAGAATCGGCCTCCTCCTCCTCAATTGCTGTAGAATCCCCATTTCGCTCTGATCTTGTATCTGCATTGGCTTGCGGTGTTCTAAGCATTGGTGTGCATTTTTATAGCTAGCCATGCCGATAGCATATGCCAAAGTATTCAAATAACAGTGATTGTACTATTGCGTAATTGGGATGTCTTTATTTAGTGTGACCGGTACAATCTTTACTTGAAAATAGAGCATAAATGTTCTTTGGCTGCTATCCCACGAAGTGTTTCCACCATTGGAGCTAAGAATGCGGCACATTGTAGTCTACCATCTCCCCCATCTACCACGTCCCCAGCGACCGCGTCCCCACCTTCCGCGACCCCATCTGCCACGCCCCCAACGTCTACGACCGCCAAATCTTCCCCATAGCTCAGCTTCCTCTGGGTTGGTGTCCTCGTCATCTTCATCCTCATTATCTGAAGTAATGTCGGAGTTGTCATTCACTGCCTCGTCACTTGTAGTGCCATACTTCATGTCGGTGTTCTTGGTGACAAACTCATGGGCTGGCTCCAAGTCAATGAATCTTACCCCCTTGAACTCAAATTCATCCGGGAACCCCAAGGTCTTCAGCGAGAGTAAGCGATCAATCAATGCACCAATATTCAAGCGACGCAGGCGGACTTCTTCTGGTGCGAGTTCAATCTCTCTATTGATCAGGTAGTTAGGAATGAGGATGCCATGGCCAGTGTTGTGGAATGGGTTGAATCCGTGGTTGGACACGGAGGCAATAGCCGCATTGTTGCTGGTCGCTGGCTTGAAGAACTTAAAATGGTCGCCATAGGCCAGGGTGGCCATCAGTATTGTGCAGGCAATAGAAATATTAGGAAACATTCTTAGTAACTTGTCAGTTGAGGTACTTGCACTTGCTTTCGAGAGCTCAAATCTGAATTTTTTGAGACTCTTTGGTGTGCTTTTATTCTGACTGATTTGATTAGTTAGACTCGTTATCAGTCAGCTCTCTCAACTCATATATGCCTTATTATACTCATCGTATTCAAGGCGTAGGGAAAGTAAGCACAGGAAGTAAGAAATAGATTGAATACCAAGATTGAGTAGACAAACGAGTAATCAGGTAAATGCATCGATATCTCAGTCATTTAAATGTCGCAAGCAAACGTTGAGCTGCTGGTAAATCTTGGAGTACAACCGGGAGAGTAAATTTTTTGTAGTTTCACGGATAGGCTTTGTAGTCACATATATATTACTATAGCATTTAAGGTACTCATAAGGAGAAAGGTCTTATGTTGAATATTGTATATCGAGTTACCATTGAGGTGTCTTTTATATCAAGAACATTTATTGAAATCTTCAAATAACAATGATTGTACTGTTGCGTTGATGAATAGTCTTTATTTAGTACAACTGGATCAATCTTTGCTTGAAAATATAACACAGGCGTTCTTTAGCTGCCATCCAAGAAATTGTTTGCACCATTGGGGCAAAGAACGAAGCACATTGCAGTCTACCATCTTCCCCATCTACCACGTCCCCAGCGACCGCGTCCCCACCTTCCGCGACCCCATCTGCCACGTCCCCAACGTCTACGACCACCAAATCTTCCCCATAGCTCAGCTTCCTCTGGGTTGGTGTCCTCGTCATCTTCATCCACATTGTCAGAAGTCATGTCAGAGTTGTCGTTCACTGCTTCATCACTTGTAGTGCCATACTTCATGTCGGTGTTCTTGGTGACAAACTCATGGGCTGGCTCCAAGTCAATGAATCTCGCCCTCTTGAACTCAAACTCGTTTGCGAACCCCAAGGTCTTCAGCGAGAGTAAGCGATCAATCAATGCACCAATATTCAGGTGGCGTCGACGGATTTCTTCTGGTGCGAGCTCAACCTCTCGATTTATCAGGTAGTTTGGAATGAGGATGCCATGGCCAGTGTTGTGGAATGGGTTGAATTCGTGGTTGGACACGGAGGCAATGGCTGCATTGTTGCTGGTTGCTGGCTTAACGAACTTCAAATGGTCACCATAGGCCAGGGTGGCCATCAAGAGCGAACCGACAATGGCAATTTTAGGAAACATCTTCGGGTACTTTTGGGTGTAGTTGCTTTGGAGAGCTCAAGTCTGAGTTTTTGGAGACTCTTTGATGCGCTTTTATTCTGGTTGAATTGCTTAGTTAGACTCATTATCATTCAATTCACTCAATTCAGATATGGTTTATTATACTCACCGTCATCAAAATGCTGGGATAATAAACGCAACAAATAGGATATAGATCGGTCACTAAGCTTGAGTAGCCTAATAAGTAGCCAGCAAAGTGAATTAGTTCACGATCCTTTGAATGTTGCAAGTGGCTATTCTGTTACCAGAAAACTCCAGAGTACTACCTAATGAGTAGGCATAGTAGGGATAAGTGATTCTTTGGCAGTCATCTGCAGGTGAATACTGCTTTAACATTTGCGGTCTTGCTGAAAGCTGTATATTACTGCTATGAAATGGTAGGATAGTGAATTTGAGTGTCTTACAATTGTTGTAGGCTTTATTAAAGCGGTTAGTGCTAATGTTACATTTCACATATCGCTCTAGGCATTTATTAGGCCTAATCTTGGTGATGATCCAGACTTGTGAGCAAATTGTGAAATTCACTGTAGTTTACCATCTTCCCCATCTACCACGTCCCCAGCGACCGCGTCCCCATCGTCCACGACCCCATCTACCACGTCCCCAACGTCTACGACCACCAAATCTTCCCCATAGCTCAGCTTCCTCTGGGTTGGTGTCCTCGTCATCTTCATCCACATTGTCAGAAGTCATGTCAGAGTTGTCGTTCACTGCTTCATCACTTGTAGTGCCATACTTCATGTCGGTGTTCTTGGTGACAAACTCATGGGCTGGTTCCAAGTCAATGAATCTTGCCCTCTTGAACTCAAACTCGTTTGCGAACCCCAAGGTCTTCAGCGAGAGTAAGCGATCAATCAATGCACCAATATTCAGGTGGCGTCGACGGATTTCTTCTGGTGCGAGCTCAACCTCTCGATTTATCAGGTAGTTTGGAATGAGGATGCCATGGCCAGTGTTGTGGAATGGGTTGAATTCGTGGTTGGACACGGAGGTAATGGCCGCATTGTTGCTGGTCGCTGGCTTGAAGAACTTAAAATGGTCGCCATAGGCCAGGGTGGCCATCAAGAGCGAACCGACAATGGCAATTTTAGGAAACATCTTCGGGTACTTTTAGGTGTAGTTGCTTTGGAGAGCTCAAGTCTGAGTTTTTGGAGACTCTTTGATGCGCTTTTATTCTGGTTGAATTGCTTAGTTAGACTCATTATCATTCAATTCACCCAATCCAGGCATGCTTTATTAAACTCATTGCCTTTGGAGCATCGACGTAACTAACACAACAAATAATAAATGGATCGGGTGTCAAGCTTGAGTAGACTACATATAGTCGGCTAAGTGAATGTATTTCTTGGAAATTTGTATACCGCAAGTGAATATTCTGCTGCTGGAAACTCCAGAGAGCTGCAGAATACATAGCTAGTACCTGACTCGCAAGTCGGCATTTTAGCTATAGCATATTCATCATGACGACATCAGAGGCAATTATGGGGAAGAAGGCTTCGCATTGACCAATACACATGGAATTGACATTGAGGCATGCTGTTGTAGCCAAACTTGTCTAGAGCATCTGTTAGAATATTCAGATAACAAAATGAAGGAACTGTTGCATAGATGAGAAGTCTTTATTTAGCATGACCGGTTCAATCATTACTTGAAAATACAACTGAGGTATTTTTCAGATGCCATCCCAGGAAGTATCTCCGTAAGTGAAGCGAAGAATGCGGCATATTGCAGTCTACCATCTTCCCCATCTTCCACGTCCCCAGCGACCGCGTCCCCACCTTCCGCGACCCCATCTGCCACGCCCCCAACGTCTACGACCACCAAATCTTCCCCATAGCTCAGCTTCCTCTGGGTTGGTGTCCTCGTCATCTTCATCCTCATTATCAGAAGTAATGTCGGAGTTGTCATTCACTGCTTCATCACTTGTAGTGCCATACTTCATGTCGGTGTTCTTGGTGACAAATTCATGGGCTGGCTCCAAGTCAATGAATCTCGCCCTCTTGAACTCAAACTCGTTTGCGAACCCCAAGGTCTTCAGCGAGAGTAAGCGATCAACCAATGCACCAATATTCAGGTGGCGTCGACGGATTTCTTCTGGTGCGAGCTCAACCTCTCGATTTATCAGGTAGTTTGGAATGAGGATGCCATGGCCAGTGTTGTGGAATGGGTTGAATTCGCGGTTGGACACGGAGGCAATGGCCGCATTGTTGCTGGTCGCTGGCTTGAAGAATATTGAACGGTCCCCGTAAGCTAAAGTGACCATTAGGAACGAGGAGAAAACGGAAGACTTGAGAAACATCATTATTTTGCGATTGGGTAATTAGGCGTTGTTGTCGAATAACGATTTTTCGGATGCGGATTTAATGTTTTTTATCGCCATCTAGTTACTTATTTAGACTCGAGTTCATTTCGTTCACTTTAATATATCTCTATTTTGCTCTTCGCCCATTTATAGCTCTATACTTCGCGATGTATGGTGCAGCAAATAGGAAGCATAGCGAGTATTCTCATTTGGAATAGAGTTCGATCCATCGTTAGTTATTTGAATACTTCACACCACCGTTATCTGCCATCCAATTTTAATTAGATACTACCCAGTCCTTCAATCGTTTTACTCTCGCCCTCGTTAGCAACCCGTTTATTTTTGTATTGCGAATGCAGATGATGACACGAGAATTTCACATACTGTATTACCACGGTTGATCTCTCGATTTCAAGCTGTTCATCCTCATTAATTACTGTTGCTATTGCGTGACCGTTATATTTATATACAGTAATCAACATGTTCTTTGGATTGGATGTAAAGTGGAATCTGTTTAGATATTTAAGACCTCATCAAAAGCTGTATAATGTAACCAAGATATTGTGGAATAGAGAATTTTATTGTCTTCTTTATAGTCGTAGGCTTTATGAAAGTAGTTGTTACCAACGTTACATTTCACATATCATTCTAGGCCTTATCCACCACTAGAGCAAAGAATGAGGCACACTGCAGTCTACCATCTTCCCCATCTACGACGTCCCCAGCGGCCGCGACGCCACCTGCCACGGCCCCATCTTCCTCGTCTCCAACGTCCACAGCCACCAAACCTGCCCCATAGCTCGGCCTCTTCTGGGTCAGTGGCATCTTCATCCTCATCCTCATCATCAGCGGTAATATCGGGGTTATCTTCAACTGCCTCATCACTGGTAGTGTCATATTTCATGCCAGTCTCGCCTGTGTCGAATATACCGGTTGGCTCGAAGCTAATGAATCTTGCACCCTTGAACTCAAACTCATTTGGGAACCCCAAGGCTTTCAGTGAGAGTATGCTCTCAATCAATGCACCAATATTCAAGCGACGCAGGCGGACTTCTTCTGGTGCGAGTTCAATCTCCCTATTGATCAGGTAGTTAGGAATGAGGACGCCATGGCCAGTGTTGTGGAATGGGTTGAATTCGCGGTTGGACACGGAGGCAATGGCCGCATTATTACTAGCGGAAGGCTTGATAAATTTCAAGTGGTCTCCATAAGCCAGAGTTGCCATCAATAGGGGGCAGAGAATTGAAGGTTTGCATATTTCCGTTTCTCTTGAAAAAATTCAGATCTGCTTCTTGGGAGAACAGATGTGGTGCTTTCATGAGCAAATTCTAGCACCAAAATAAGCTCATTGAGAACTAAATGCTAGCATCACCTTATTATATCGTTCTTTCAAATCTAACCTCGTAAGCCACATCAAATTCAGAAACCACAAAATCATTCGCGACTTAAAAGGCCACCAACACAGGTCGATATTTTTTAAAATGATCTAATATTCCATGGAATAGATGTCAGACACGCGATTACCAACATAGATAACAAACACTATTATGATACTGTATCACCTTACCAAATGAATGAAGCGAATTGACATGTTTATACACTGGAGATTATTGCTAACCCATTCTGCGATACAGAAAGCATGACAGGTCATAATTCCTGAAATGATCGTTACGAATCATCGAGAGGAACAGTCACTCCTAAAATCTACTTTATTGTATAATGGTTGGCAAAGGTGAGCACTGCCTAATCATATCAATACATGTACCAGAACTGTTCTTGTGGCAAGAATTTTGAGGACTTGATTGAATCCATTTCGGATTTACCATCTTCTTCCCCATCTACCTCGTCCCCATCTGCCACGGCCCCATCTCGCACGGCCCCACCGACCGCGTCCCCACCTTCCACGGCCCCAGCGACCCCAGAGCTCGGCTTCCTCAGGGTCAGTGTCATCCTCGTTGTCTTCGTCAGCTGCAATATCCAAGTCATCCTCGGCTGCCTCATCATTGACAGGAGCATCGACATCAACCTCACCGGTGGTTGGTTCAGTCATTGGCTCCATATCCGTCTTCTCTCCAACCTCATGCTCGGTCTTCTTGTGATGCTTCTTGCTATGCTTCTTGGTCACCTTCTTGTACTTGTGATGGGGCGCCCGCTTCACCATACTCCCGATCTTCAGACGACGAAGCTGAGCCTCCTCTGGGGTAATCTCGATATCTTCATCCAGCATGTAGTAGGGGAAGATGACACCTTGATCAGTGTAGCGGATTGGACTGAATCCGTGGTCAGACACGGAAGCGACGGCCACACTGCTACTGGCAGCTGGCTTAAAGAACTTCGCGTGATCTCCATAGGCTAGGGTGGCCAGCAGTAGCGAGCAAAGAACGGAAGGTTTGAAAAGCATCTTCGAGTGGTAGTTGTTGCTAGAGTGATTTACAGCTACTTTGGAAAGCTCTAGTATCATTCTCGAGATAGCAAAGGCGCTGTTTTTATGCATAAGAGCCCCCCAAGAGTAGATATAGCTCATGGAGCTACCTATATTGAGTTGACCTTATTATATTGCTTGATCTGCTTCAAATACTTCACCCGTTGAAGTCTTACTCTTGGCTATGCACTCGCAGCCTAATGAGCCTAATTAGTGTTATCAGTGTCCACTGCTAATACAGATAACACTCATTGACTGAATAGTACTGAAAACGCCCTCAAGGTAGCTTGTAGACTGGTCTATCGATAGTAAGTCTTACAACAATATCTCGTGAGCAAGACGTGGACAGGCTGCTTATTAGACTAGAGTTACCCGAGTTTTGTCAGATCACAATACCATTTGTGATAAATCGCAAATGAAACAATAGTGTTTGTAATCACGCCTAAATTTGATTTATTGCATGATAATTGGCTGCAATGAGCACTGCCTAATAATATCAATACATGAACTAGAAGTCTTGCTGTTGCTTCGGTATTGAGGATGTGGTGGGAGCCACCTAGGATTTACCATCTTCTTCCCCATCTACCCCGTCCCCATCTGCCACGGCCCCATCTCCCACGTCCCCAGCGGCCTCGTCCCCACCGACCGCGTCCCCACCTTCCACGGCCCCAGCGACCCCAGAGCTCGGCTTCCTCAGGGTCAGTGTCATCCTCGTTGTCTTCGTCAGTTGCAACATCTGGGTCATCCACCGCTGCCTCATCATTGACAGGAGCATCGACATCGCCCTCACCGTGGGTTGGCTCAGTCATTGGCTCCACATCGGTCTTCTCTCCAACCTTATGCTCAGTCTTCTTGTGGTGCTTCTTGCTATGTTTCTTGGTCACCTTCTTGTACTTGTGATGGGGTGCACGCTTCACCATGCTCCCGATCTTCAGACGACGAAGCTGAGCCTCCTCTGGGGTAATCTCGATGTCTTCATCCAGCATGTAGTAGGGGAAGATGACACCTTGATCAGTGTAGCGGATTGGACTGAATCCGTGGTCAGACACGGAAGCGACGGCCATAATGCTACTGTCAGCTGGCTTGAAGAACTTCGTATGATCTCCATAGGCCAGGGTGGCCAGCAGTAGCGAGTAAAGGACGGAAGGTTTGAAAAGCATCCTCGAGTGGTAGTTGTTGCTAGAGTGGTTTACAGCTACTTTGGAAAGCTCTAGTATGATTCTCGAGATAGCAAAGGCGCTATTTTTATGCATAAGAGCCCCCCAAGAGTAGATATAGCTCATGGAGCTACCTATATTGAGTCAACCTTATCATAATGCTTGTATGAATTTTAACTTTTCACCCGTTGAAGTCTTACTCTTGGATATGGGCCCACTGCCCAATGAGCCTAATTAGTATTATCAGTGTCCATTGCTAATACAGATCACACTCAGGGAGCGACCAGAACGGCAAACGCCCTCAAGAATCTTTGACTACTAGCCTTACGATTATACTTCTTTCATCAATATCTCGTGATCAAGATGTGAGTGAGCTGCTTATTTGTCCAGAGGTACCCAATCTCTTTCATATCATGATACCATGTGTGATAAATCTAAAATGACACAATAGTGGGTGTGATCACTCCTAAAATTGATTTATTGTATAATGATTGGCTGGGATGCGCACTGCCTAATCATATCAATACATGAACTAGAAGTCTTGCTGTTGCTTCGGTATTGAGGATGTGGTGGGAGCCACCTAGGGTTTACCATCTTCTTCCCCATCTACCCCGTCCCCATCTGCCACGGCCCCATCTCCCACGGCCCCATCTCCCACGTCCCCACCGACCGCGTCCCCACCTTCCACGGCCCCAGCGACCCCAGAGCTCGGCTTCCTCAGGGTCAGTGTCATCCTCGTTGTCTTCGTCAGCTGCAATATCCGGGTCATCCACCGCCGCCTCATCATTGACAGGAGAATCGACATCGACCTCTCCGGTGGTTGGTTCAATTATTGGCTCCACATCGGTCTTCTCTCCAACCTTATGCTCAGTCTTCTTGTGGTGTTTCTTGCTATGTTTCTTGGTCACCTTCTTGTACTTGTGATGGGGTGCACGCTTCACCATGCTGCCGATCTTCAGACGACGAAGTTGAGCCTCCTCTGGAGTAATCTCGATGTCTTCATCCAGCATGTAGTAGGGGAAGATGACACCTTGATCAGTGTAGCGGATTGGACTGAATCCGTGGTCGGATATGGAAGCGACGGCCACACTGCTACTGTCAGCCGGCTTGAAAAACTTCGCATGATCGCCATAGGCCAGGGTGGCCATCAGTAGCGAGCAAAGAACGGAAGGTTTGAAAAGCATCTTCGAGTAGTAGGTGTTGCTAGAGTGGTTTACAGCTACTTTGGAAAGCTCTAGTATGATTCTTGAAGGCGCGCACTGGACCCTTTTATGCATAAGAGCTTTCCAATATTAGACTTTACTCTTTGAGCTACCTATATTGGCTTGACTATATTATGTTGCTTCTTCGACATCAAACTCTTCATCCGTTAAATTTTACTCTTGATCATGTGCAAACACCTTAGGAAGCATTGGCTCAGTCAGTACATGTCACATGTATCATAAACACAGACAGACACCTCTCTTAGTGTACTCTAGATAGCTCATAGACTAGGCACTTTAAAGCCCTCCTTGCATTGTTATCTCGAAAGTGAGGAGAGGCTGAACTGCTTTCTAGCCAAAAGTACCCCAGTTTTCCAGATCAAAATACCATGTGTGATAAATCGAAAATGAAACAATAATGAACTTGATCACTGCTAAATTTGATTTATTGTATAATGATTGGCTGGAATGAACACTGCCTAATCATATCAGTACATAAACTAGAAGTCTCGCAGTTGATTCGGTATTGAGGATATGGTTGGATCCACTATGGATTTACCATCTTCTTCCCCACCTACCCCGCCCCCATCTACCACGACCCCATCTCCCGCGTCCCCAGCGGCCACGTCCCCACCGACCGCGTCCCCACCTTCCACGGCCCCAGCGACCCCAGAGCTCGGCTTCCTCAGGGTCAGTGTCATCCTCGTTGTCCTCGTCTGATGCAATATCCGGGTCAGCCTCCGCTGCCTCATCATTGACAGGAGCATCGACATCAACCTCACCTGTGGTTGGTTCTGTCACTGGCTCCACATCGGTCTTCTCTCCAACCTTATGCTCAGTCTTCTTGTGGTGTTTCTTGCTATGTTTCTTGGTCACCTTCTTGTACTTGTGATGGGGTGCACGCTTCACCATGCTCCCGATCTTCAGACGACGAAGTTGAGCCTCCTCTGGGGTAATCTCAATGTCTTCATCCAGCATGTAGTAGGGGAAGATGACACCTTGATCAGTGTAGCGGATTGGACTGAATCCGTGGTCAGACACGGAAGCGACGGCCATATTGCTACTGTCAGCTGGCTTGAAGAACTTCGTATGATCTCCATAGGCCAGGGTGGCCATTAGTAGCGAGCAAAGAACTGAAGGCTTGAAAATCATCTTCGAGTTGTAGGTGTTGCTAGAGTGGTTTACAGCTACTTTGGAAAGCTCTAGTATGATTCTCGAGATAGCAAAAGCGCTGTTTTTATGCATAAGAGCCCCTCCAATACTATATTTGGCTCATGGAGCTTCCTATATTGATTCGGCCTTATTATATTGCTTGTTCGACTTCAAACTTTTTAACCGTTGAAGTCTTACTCTGGGATATGCGCCCACAGCCTAATAAGCCTAATTAGTAGTACCAGTGTCCACTGCTTATACAGATTACACTCAGAAACCGACCAGAACGGTAAACGCCCTTAAGAATGCTTGACTACTAGCCTTACGATTATACTTCTTTCATCAATATCTCGTGAGCAAGATGTGGGTAGGCTGCTTTTTAGTCCAGAGGTACCCAATCTTTTTCATATCATGATACCATGTGTGATAAATCTAAATCGAAAAAACAGTGGGTGTGATCACTCCTAAAATTGATTTATTGTATGATGATTGGCTGGAATGAGCACTGCCTAATCATATCAATACATGAATTAGAAGTCTTGCTGTTGCTTCGGTATTGAGGATGTGGTGGGAGCCACCAAGGGTTTACCATCTTCTTCCCCATCTACCCCGTCCCCATCTGCCACGGCCCCATCTCCCACGTCCCCAGCGGCCACGTCCCCACCGACCGCGTCCCCACCTTCCACGGCCCCAGCGACCCCAGAGCTCGGCTTCCTCAGGGTCAGTGTCATCCTCGTTGTCCTCGTCAGCTGCAATATCCAAGTCATCCTCGGCTGCCTCATCATTGACAGGAGCATCGACATCACCCTCACCGTGGGTTGGCTCAGTCACTGGCTCCACATCGGTCTTCTCTCCAACCTTATGCTTAGTCTCCTTGTGGTGTTTCTTGTGGTGCTTCTTGTGGTGTTTCTTGCTATGTTTCTTGGTCACCTTCTTGGTCACCTTCTTGTACACCTTCTTGTACACCTTCTTGGACTCCTGATGGGGTGCACGCTTCACCATGCTCCCGATCTTCAGACGACGAAGCTGAGCCTCCTCTGGGGTAATCTCGATATCTTCATCCAGCATGTAGTAGGGGAAGATGACACCTTGATCAGTGTAGCGGATTGGACTGAATCCATGGTCAGACACGGAAGCGACAGCCATATTGCTACTGTCAGCTGGCTTGAAGAACTTCGCATGATCTCCATAGGCCAGTGTGGCCATCAGTAGCGAGTAAAGGACGGAAGGTTTGAAAATCATCTTCGAGTGGCAGGTGTTGCTAGAGTGGTTTACAGCGACTTTGGAAAGCTCTAGTATGATTCTCGAGACAGCAAAAGCGCTATTTTTATGCATAAGAGCCCTTCCAATACTAGATTTAGCTCATGGAGCTACAGATATTGAGTCAACATTAATATATTGCTTGTTCGACTTCAAACTCTTCACCCGTTGAAGTTTTACTCTTGGATATGGGCCCACTGTCCAATGAGCTAAATTAGTAGTACAAAGTGTCCACTGCTAATACATATTATACTTAGAGACCGACCAGAACGCTAAACGCCCTTATTAGCCCAGAGGAACCCAATCTCTTTCATATCATGATACCATGTGTGATAAATCTAAAATGAAACAATAGTGGATGCGATCACTCCTAAAATTGATTTATTGTATAATGATTGGCTGGGATGCGCACTGCCTAATCATATCAATACATGAACTAGAAGTCTTGCTGTTGCTTTGGTATTGAGAATATGGTTGGATCCACTATGGATTTACCATCTTCTTCCCCATCTACCCCGTCCCCATCTGCCACGGCCCATCTCCCACGTCCCCAGCGGCCACGTCCCCACCGACCGCGTCCCCACCTTCCACGGCCCCAGCGACCCCAGAGCTCGGCTTCCTCAGGGTCAGTGTCATCCTCGTTGTCTTCGTCAGCTGCAATATCCAAGTCATCCTCGGCTGCCTCATCATTGACAGAAGCATCGACATCGCCCTCACCTGTGGTTGGCTCAGTCATTGGCTCTACATCGGTCTTCTCTCCAACCTTATGCTTGGTCGTCTTGTGGTGCTTCTTGCTATGCTTCTTGGTCACCTTCTTGTAGACCTTCTTGGACTTGTGATGGGGCGCCCGCTTCACCATGCTCCCGATCTTCAGACGACGAAGTTGAGCCTCCTCTGGAGTAATCTCGATGTCTTCATCCAGCATGTAGTAGGGGAAGATGACACCTTGATCAGTGTAGCGGATTGGACTGAATCCGTAGTCAGACACGGAAGCGACGGCCATATTGCTACTGGCAGCTTGCTTGAAGAACTTCGCATGATCTCCATAGGCCAGTGTGGCCATCAGTAGAGAGTAAAGGACGGAAGGTTTGAAAAGCATCTTCGAGTAGTAGGTGTTGCTAGAGTGGTTTACAGCTACTTTGGAAAGCTCTAGTATGATTCTTGAAGGTGCGCACTGGACCCTTTTATGCACAAGAGCTTTCCAATATTAGACTTTACTCTTTGAGCTACCTATATTGGCTTGACTATATTATGTTGCTTCTTCGACATCAAACTCTTCACCCGTTAAATTTTACTCTTGATCATGTGCAAACACCGTAGGAAGCATTGGCTCAGTCAGTACATGTCACATGTATCATAAACACAGACAGACACTTCTCTTAGTGTACTCTAGATAGCTCATAGACTAGGCACTTTAAAGCCCTCCTTGCATTGTTATCTTGAAAGAGAGGAGAGGCTGAACCGCTTTTTAGTCAAAAGGCACCCCAGTTTTCCAGATCAAAATACCATGTGTGACATATCGAAAAAGAAGCAATACTGGATGAAATGAATCCTAAAATTGGGAAAATGAAACAATAGCGGGTATGATCACTCCTAAAATTGATTTATTGTATAATGATTGGCTGGGATGCGCACTGCCTAATCATATCAATACATGAACTAGAAGTCTTGCTGTTGCTTCGGTATTGAGGATGTGGTGGGAGCCACCTAGGATTTACCATCTTCTTCCCCATCTACCCCGTCCCCATCTGCCACGGCCCCATCTCCCACGGCCCCAGCGGCCTCGTCCCCACCGACCGCGTCCCCACCTTCCACGGCCCCAGCGACCCCAGAGCTCGGCTTCCTCAGGGTCAGTGTCATCCTCGTTGTCTTCGTCAGCTGCAATATCCAAGTCATCCTCGGCTGCCTCATCATTGACAGGAGCATCGACATCACCCTCACCGTGGGTTGGCTCAGTCACTGGCTCCACATCGGTCTTCTCTCCAACCTTATGCTTAGTCTTCTTGTGGTGTTTCTTGTGGTGCTTCTTATGGTGCTTCTTGTGGTGTTTCTTGCTATGTTTCTTGGTCACCTTCTTGGTCACCTTCTTGTACACCTTCTTGGACTCGTGATGGGATGCACGCTTCACCATGCTCCCGATCTTCAGACGACGAAGCTGAGCCTCCTCTGGGGTAATCTCGATATCTTCATCCAGCATGTAGTAGGGGAAGACGACACCTTGATCAGTGTAGCGGATTGGACTGAATCCGTGGTCAGATACGGAAGCAACGGCCACACTGCTACTGGCAGCTGGCTTGAAGAACTTCGCATGATCACCATAGGCCAGTGTGGCCATCAGTAGCGAGTAAAGGACGGAAGGTTTGAAAATCATCTTCGAGTGGCAGGTGTTGCTAGAGTGGTTTACAGCGACTTTGGAAAGCTCTAGTATGATTCTCGAGACAGCAAAAGCGCGATTTTTATGCATAAGAGCCCTTCCAATACTAGATTTAGCTCATGGAGCTACAGATATTGAGTCAACATTAATATATTGCTTGTTCGACTTCAAACTCTTCACCCGTTGAAGTTTTACTCTTGGATATGGGCCCACTGTCCAATGAGCCAAATTAGTAGTACCAGTGTCCACTGCTAATACATATTACACTTAGAGACCGACCAGAACGCTAAACGCCCTTATTAGCCCAGAGGAACCCAATCTCTTTCATATCATGATACCATGTGTGATAAATCTAAAATGACACAATAGTGGGTGTGATCACTCCTAAAATTGATTTATTGTATAATGATTGGCTGGGATGCGCACTGCCTAATCATATCAATACATGAACTAGAAGTCTTGCTGTTGCTTTGGTATTGAGGATATGGTTGGATCCACGTAGGATTTACCATCTTCTTCCCCATCTACCCCGTCCCCATCTGCCACGGCCCCAGCGGCCACGTCCCCACCGACCGCGTCCCCACCTTCCACGGCCCCAGCGACCCCAGAGCTCGGCTTCCTCAGGGTCAGTGTCATCCTCGTTGTCTTCGTCAGTTGCAACATCTGGGTCATTCACCGCTGCCTCATCATTGACAGGAGCATCGACATCTACCTCACCTGTGGTTGGCTCAGTCATTGGCTCTACATCGGTCTTCTCTCCAACCTTATGCTTGGTCGTCTTGTGGTGCTTCTTGTGGTGCTTCTTGGTCACCTTCTTGTAGACCTTCTTGGACTTGTGATGGGGCGCCCGCTTCACCATGCTCCCGATCTTCAGACGACGAAGCTGAGCCTCCTCCGAGGTAATCTCGATGTCTTCATCCAGCATGTAGTAGGGGAAGATGACACCTTGATCAGTGTAGCGGATTGGACTGAATCCGTAGTCAGACACGGAAGCGACGGCCATATTGCTACTGGCAGCTGGCTCGAAGAACTTTGCGTGATCTCCATAGGCTAGGGTGGCCAGCAGTAGCGAGCAAAGAACGGAAGGTTTGAAAAGCATCTTCGAGTAGTAGGTGTTGCTAGAGTGGTTTACAGCTACTTTGGAAAGCTCTAGTATGATTCTTGAAGGTGCGCACTGGACCCTTTTATGCACAAGAGCTTTCCAATATTAGACTTTACTCTTTGAGCTACCTATATTGGCTTGACTATATTATGTTGCTTCTTCGACATTAAACTCTTCATCCGTTAAATTTTACTCTTGATCATGTGCAAACACCGTAGGAAGCATTGGCTCAGTCAGTACATGTCACATGTATCATAAACACAGACAGACACTTCTCGTAGTGTACTCTAGATAGCTCATAGACTAGGCACTTTAAAGCCCTCCTTGCATTGTTATCTTGAAAGAGAGGAGAGGCTGAACCGCTTTTTAGTCAAAAGGCACCCCAGTTTTCCAGATCAAAATAACATGTGTGACATATCGAAAAAGAAACAATACTGGATGAAATGAATCCTAAAATTGGGAAAATGAAACAATAGCGGGTATGATCACTCCTAAAATTGATTTATTGTATGATGATTGGCTGGGATGCGCACTGCCTAATCATATCAATACATGAACTAGAAGTCTTGCTGTTGCTTTGGTATTGAGAATATGGTTGAATCCACCTAGGATTTACCATCTTCTTCCCCATCTGCCACGGCCCCATCTGCCCGACCCCATCTCCCACGTCCCCAGCGGCCACGTCCCCACCGACCGCGTCCCCACCTTCCACGGCCCCAGCGACCCCAGAGCTCGGCTTCCTCAGGGTCAGTGTCATCCTCGTTGTCTTCGTCAGCTGCAATATCCAAGTCATCCTCGGCTGCCTCATCATTGACAGGAGCATCGACATCGCCCTCACCTGTGGTTGGCTCAGTCATTGGCTCTACATCGGTCTTCTCTCCAACCTTATGCTCAGTCTTCTTGTGGTGCTTCTTGCTATGCTTCTTGTACACCTTCTTGTACTTATGATGGGGTGCACGCTTCACCATGCTCCCGATCTTCAGACGACGAAGCTGAGCCTCCTCTGGGGTAATCTCGATGTCTTCATCCAGCATGTAGTAGGGGAAGATGACACCTTGATCAGTGTAGCGGATTGGACTGAATCCGTGGTCAGACACGGAAGCGACAGCCATATTGCTACTGTCAGCTGGCTTGAAGAACTTCGCATGATCACCATAGGCCAGTGTGGCCATTAGTAGCGAGCAAAGGACGGAAGGTTTGAAAATCATCTTCGAGTGGCAGGTGCTGCTAGAGTGGTTTACAACGACTTTGGAAAGCTCTAGTATGATTTTCGAGACAGCAAAGGCGCTATTTTTATGCATAAGAGCCCCTCCAATGCTAGATTTAGCTCATGGAGCTACCTATATTGAGTCGACCTTATTATATTGCTTGTTCCACTTCAAACTCTTCACCCGCTGAAGTCTTACTATAGGATATGCGCCCATATCCTATTGAGCCTAATTGTTGTAATAAGTGTCCACTGCACGTATGGATTACACTCATCGACCTGCTAGCACTGTAAACGCCATAAAGATAGCTTAAATACTAGATTCTTGATGGTACTTCTTTCATCAATGTCTCGTGAGCAAGATGTGGGTAGGCTGCTTTTTAGTCCAGAGGTACCCAATCTTTTTCATATCATGATCCCATGTGTGATAAATCTAAATCGAAAAAACAGTGGGTGTGATCACTCCTAAAATTGATTTATTGTATAATGATTGGCTGGAATGAGCACTGCCTAATCATATCAATACATGAACTAGAAGTCTTGCTGTTGCTTCGGTACTGAGAATATGGTTGGATCCACTATGGATTTACCATCTTCTTCCCCATCTACCCCGTCCCCATCTGCCACGGCCCCATCTCCCACGTCCCCAGCGGCCACGTCCCCACCGACCGCGTCCCCACCTTCCACGGCCCCAGCGACCCCAGAGCTCGGCTTCCTCAGGGTCAGTGTCATCCTCGTTGTCTTCGTCAGCTGCAATATCCAAGTCATCCTCGGCTGCCTCATCATTGACAGGAGCATCGACATCGCCCTCACCGTGGGATGGCTCAGTCATTGGCTCCACATCGGTCTTCTCTCCAACCTTATGCTCAGTCTTCTTGTGGTGCTTCTTGCTATGCTTCTTGTACACCTTCTTGTACTTATGATGGGGTGCACGCTTCACCATGCTGCCGATCTTCAGACGACGAAGCTGAGCCTCCTCCTGGGGTAATCTCGATATCTTCATCCAGCATGTAGTAGGGGAAGATGACACCTTGATCAGTGTAGCGGATTGGACTGAATCCGTGGTTGGATATGGAAGCGACGGCCACACTGCCACTGGCAGCTGGCTTGAAGAACTTCGCATGATCGCCATAGGCCAGGGTGGCCATTAGTAGCGAGCAAAGAACTGAAGGCTTGAAAATCATCTTCGAGTGGCAGGTGTTGCTAGAGTGGTTTACAGCGACTTTGGAAAGCTCTAGTATGATTTTCGAGACAGCAAAGGCGCTATTTTTATGCATGAGAGCCCTTCCAATACTAGATTTAGCTCATGGAGCTACCTATATTGAGTCGACCTTATTATATTGCTTGTTCGACTTCAAATTCTTCAGCCACATTAAATTCTCACTCTTGGATACGCGCCCGCAGCCTAAGAGACAGTATAATTGGTGTCCGCCAAATATGCAAGCAATGCCTGAAAACCACCGTACACGCTCTCAAGGTGGCCCTTAATTCATGTATTTGCAAAAACCCTTTGCATTGTTATCTCGCGGGTGAAATGAGGGTATGCTGCTTATTAGCCCAGAGGAACCCAATCTTTTTCATATCATTATACCATGTGTGATAAATCGAAAATGAAACAATAGTGGATGCGATCACTCCTAAAATTGATTTATTGTATGATGATTGGCTGGGATGCGCACTGCCTAATCATATCAATACATGAACTAGAAGTCTTGCTGTTGCTTTGGTATTGAGGATATGGTTGGATCCACGTATGGATTTACCATCTTCTTCCCCATCTACCACGTCCCCATCTGCCACGGCCCCATCTCCCACGTCCCCAGCGCCTCGTCCCACCGACCGCGTCCCCACCTTCCACGGCCCCAGCGACCCCAGAGCTCGGCTTCCTCAGGGTCAGTGTCATCCTCGTTGTCTTCGTCAGCTGCAATATCCAAGTCATCCTCGGCTGCCTCATCATTGACAGGAGCATCAACATCGCCCTCACCTGTGGTTGGCTCAGTCATTGGCTCTACATCGGTCTTCTCTCCAACCTTATGCTTGGTCTTCTTGTGGTGTTTCTTGCTATGCTTCTTGTACACCTTCTTGGACTTGTGATGGGATGCACGCTTCACCATGCTCCCGATCTTCAGACGACGAAGCTGAGCCTCCTCTGGGGTAATCTCGATATCTTCATCCAGCATGTAGTAGGGGAAGATGACACCTTGATCAGTGTAGCCGATTGGACTGAATCCGTGGTCAGATACGGAAGCGACGGCCATAGTATTACTGGCAGCTGGCTTGAAGAACTTTGCGTGATCTCCATAGGCCATAGTGGCCATCAGTAGCGAGCAAAGAACGGAAGGTTTGAAAAGCATCTTCGAGTAGCTAGTGTGGGCTTTTTGAAGCTCTAGTCTGATTGTTGAGAGTGCCTAGGCGGCATACTTATACACAACAAACCTTTAACAACCAATTAAGCTCATTAAGCCACTTATAATTGCTTAACCCTATTATATTATACTCACGACTCCGAATTCTTTCGCATCATGGAATTCTCACCCTTGGATACGCGCCCACAGCTCATAAGACACTGACGGTATAATTGGTGTCCGCTACATATATGAATTGCAAGTACTGCCTGAAAACCGTTAACGCTCCCAAGATAACTTATAGTTTAGATACTTGAAGGTATATTTTTCATTGGTATCTCGAGCGTGAGGTGTGGGTATGCTGTTTATTAGCCCAGCGTTAACCGACCATTTTCAAAATCATATTAACACATGTGATAAATCAAAGTTGAAACAAAGCTGGGTATGATCGCTCCTAAATTTTATTTGTTGTGTAAAGATCGGCAGGAATAAGCATATCTTGTGGATAGGTTGTTTGTGAGGATGCGATTGAATCCACCTCACATTTACCATCTTCCCCATCTGCCACGACCTCTTCTACCACGTCCCCAGCGGCCACGTCTTCCTCTTCCACGGCCCCATCTACCCGAGCTTGGCTTCCTCAGAGTCAGCATCATTCTCGCTGTCTTCATCAGATGCGATGTCTGGGTTGTTTTTTACAGCCTCATTGTTGCCAGTGGTCTTAGTATCTGTCTCACCAGTGGCTGGCTCTTCTACAAGCTCTTGTTTCGGTTCTTTAGCGGGCTCATCAATGGGCTTCCCAGCTTTAGGCTCCGATATAGGCCCAACGTCATTCTCACTAGTGGCAGGCTCAGTATTTGGCTCCACATCAGCCTTCTTGATATACCTGTGCCCATGCTTCCGAGGCACTTTCTTGTACCTGCGGTGTGGCAAACGCTTGATTACGCTCCCTACCTTCAGACGACGAACTCGAGCCTCCTCTGGGATGATATCGACATTTTCACCCAGCATGAAGTAGGGTAAGACTACACCTTGATCGGTATAGTAGAATGGTCCGAATGCACGGCTAGACACGGAGGCAATGGCCGCATTGTTACTACGGACTGGCTCAAAGAACCTCAAGTGGTCCCTATAAGCCAGAGTGGTCATCAACAAGGAATAGAAAATGGATAGTTTAAGAAGCATCCTCAAGGCTGTTGTTGGTCTGGAAATTTCGAATCTTACTTCCCAGAGCCTGATAATTGCTCTTTTATCAGGCATAAAGTGACATGTTGAGCTCCGGGTCCACCATTTCATCATGCATAAGCTTTTGGGCTCACTTTTTCAAATTTACAGTACTTGGGAGGATACACAATCTCTCTGGCGATGTCAGTGGTAATGACGCTTCGCAGTGCCAAATATATCCATTTGAAACATTGCGGAAAATTGCAACATTACAGCGAGCTTTGTTACGAAGCATGATTGATGAATGTCGGTGCTGAAGCTTCCCATATTATCAGGATTTCATGTGGGCTGAAGAGCAGTCACCATTCGTATTCGGGTATTAGAAAGTACTTTTTATGTTCTTCACAGAGAGCATATATGTTATGAGATAAACATTACGCATTCGATGTTTTTTAATTTTCCCTCGAGAAACCAACGAAAAATTATGGAGCAACATAAGCCACGATTGATCAATGGTTCATCCCAGATTCTGATGGTGGGAAGGCTAAGAAGCCATTTCCATTCGTGCCCTTACAAGCCCAACTGGCAGCGATATAAGCCACTGTTTTAAAGTATGTACCTTCATCTAATTGCAACATGAAATTGTAATACCAGGAAGAGAATGCTATATCATTACATAACATAAACTCGAGCTTTATTGGTGCTAATGCCGATATTACATTTCGCTTCAAAACTGACTCCTCTTCCGGAAAAACTGGAAAATCACTGAACGTTTGGTAAAGCAACTGCTTTGCCAGAATTCAGCATCTTCTTCCGAACCGACCGCATTCGAGGAAACGGTAAGCAAAAAGACCTCATGATAGACATTGTGTATGGGGTTAGCATTGAGGTAGGTTTTTATGTTGGAATGTACAGAAAACGACAATAGCCTTGTAGTATAGATGACTAGTCTTTATTTAGTATGATCAATTCAAGCCTAGCTACAAAACTCGACTCTGGTGTTTTTTCTTTGCCGCTAACCCCGGGAGAGTTTTCGCCATTAATGTAAAGAGCGAAGCACATTGAAGACTACCATCTTCCCCATCTACCACGTCCCCAGCGACCGCGTCCCCATCGTCCACGGCCCCATCTGCCACGTCTCCAGCGCCCACGACCGCCAAATCTTCCCCATAGCTCAGCTTCCTCTGGGTTGGTGTCCTCGCTATCTTCATTCTCATTATCAGAAGTAATGTCGGAGTTGTCATTCACTGCTTCATCACTTGTAGTGCCATACTTCATGTCGGTGTTCTTGGTGACAAACTCATGGGCTGGTTCCAAGTCAATGAATCTTGCCCCCTTGAACTCAAACTCGTTTGCGAACCCCAAGGTCTTCAGCGAGAGTAAGCGATCAATCAATGCACCAATATTCAGGTGGCGTCGACGGATTTCTTCTGGTGCGAGCTCAACCTCTCGATTTATCAGGTAGTTTGGAATGAGGATGCCATGACCAGTGTTGTAAAATGGGTTGAATTCATGGTTGGACACGGAGGCAATGGCTGCATTGTTGCTGGTTGCTGGCTTGAACGAACTTCAAATGGTCACCATAGGCCAGGGTGGCCATCAAGAGCGAACCGACAATGGCAATTTTAGGAAACATCTTCGGGTACTTTTGGGTGTAGTTGCTTTGGAGAGCTCAAGTCTGAGTTTTTGGAGACTCTTTGATGCGCTTTTATTCTGGTTGAATTGCTTAGTTAGACTCGTCATCATTCAATTCACCCAATCCAGGCATGCTTTATTAAACTCATTGCCTTTGGAGCATCGACGTAACTAACACAACAAATAATAAATGGATCGGGTGTCAAGCTTGAGTAGACTACATATAGTCGGCTAAGTGAATGTATTTCTTGGAAATTTGTATACCGCAAGTGACTATTCTGCTGCTGGAAACTCCAGAGAGCTGCAGGATACATAGCTAGTACCTGACTCGCAAGTCGGCATTTTAGCTATAGCATATTCATCATGACGACATTAGAGGCAATTATGGGGGAAGAAGGCTTCGCATTGACCAATACACATGGAATTGACATTGAGGCATGTTGTTGTAGCCAAACTTGTCTAGAGCATCTGTTAGAATATTCAGATAACAAAATGAAGGAACTGTTGCATAGATGAGAAGTCTTTATTTAGCATGACCGGTTCAATCATTACTTGAAAATACAACTGAGGTATTCTTCAGATGCCATCCCAGGAAGTATCTCGGTGAGTGAAGCGAAGAATGCGGCATATTGCAGTCTACCATCTTCCCCATCTACCACGTCCCCAGCGACCGCGTCCCCATCGTCCACGGCCCCATCTGCCACGTCTCCAGCGCCCACGACCACCAAATCTTCCCCATAGCTCAGCTTCCTCTGGGTTGGTGTCCTCGTCATCTTCATCCTCATTATCTGAAGTAATGTCGGAGTTGTCGTTCACTGCTTCATCACTTGTAGTGCCATACTTCATGTCGGTATTCTTGGTGACAAACTCATGGGCTGGCTCCAAGTCAATGAATCTTGCCCCCTTGAACTCAAACTCGTTTGCGAACCCCAAGGTCTTCAGCGAGAGTAAGCGATCAATCAATGCACCAATATTCAGGTGGCGTCGACGGATTTCTTCTGGTGCAAGTTCAATGTCCCTATTGATCAGGTAGTTTGGAATAAGGACGCCACGACCAGTGTTGTAAAATGGGTTGAATTCATGGTTGGACACGGAGGCAATGGCTGCATTGTTGCTGGTTGCTGGCTTAACGAACTTCAAATGGTCACCATAGGCCAGGGTGGCCATCAAGAGCGAACCGACAATGGCAATTTTAGGAAACATCTTCGGGTACTTTTGGGTGTAGTTGCTTTGGAGAGCTCAAGTCTGAGTTTTTGGAGACTCTTTGATGCGCTTTTATTCTGGTTGAATTGCTTAGTTAGACTCATTATCATTCAATTCACTCAATTCAGATATGGTTTATTATACTCACCGTCATCAGAATGCTGGGATAATAAACGCAACAAATAGGATATAGATCGGTCACTAAGCTTGAGTAGCCTAATAAGTAGCCAGCAAAGTGAATTAGTTCACGATCCTTTGAATGTTGCAAGTGGCTATTCTGTTACCAGAAAACTCCAGAGTACTACCTAATGAGTAGGCATAGTAGGGATAAGTGATTCTTTGGCAGTCATCTGCAGGTGAATACTGCTTTAACATTTGCGGCCTTGCTGAAAGCTGTATATTATTGCTATGAAATGGTAGGATAGTGAATTTGAGTGTCTTACAATTGTTGTAGGCTTTATTAAAGCAGTTAGTGCTAATGTTACATTTCACATATCGCTCTAGGCATTTATTAGGCCTAATCTTGGTGATGATCCAGACTTGTGAGCAAATTGTGAAGTTCACTGTAGTTTACCATCTTCCCCATCTACCACGTCCCATCGCCCACGACCGCCAAACCTTCCCCACAACTCGGCCTCCTCTAGGTTGGTGTCCTCGTCATCTTCATCCTCATTATCTGAAGTAATCTGAGTCATCGTCTAGTGCTTTAACGCCAGTGGTATCATATTTCCGATCAGCTACACCAGGCTCCATCTGAACAAATCTCGCGTCCCTGAATCCAAATTCATATTGGAACTCTGCAGGCTCCAGTGAGAGCAAGCGCCGAATTAGTGTTCCAAAATTCAAGCGGTGAAGCTGTGCTTCTGTTTTTTTGTGACCAAGCTCGACCTCCTTGTTTATCATTAAGTAGGGAACGGGTTGAAGTTGTAGCTGGATACTGAAGTACTAGCTATATGGCCACTGCTAGCTGGCTTCGTGAACCGCAAGTGATCTCCATTGGCCAAAGTGACCATCAACAGCGTGCAGACTATGGACAAGCGATTCAACTTTTATGGATAAGGGAATCAATTGCAAATGTGTTGGTTTTGCTATTCAATACGAAGCAGGCTGGATATTTGTAGGCAGATGATTTAATGACCTCTACTTTTTACAATGGACGGCATTACTCAGCCAAGTTTGGTGCATGCTTCACAGGAGATTGAGACTATAACGATGTATTCGCTTGGCTAAGAGACAAAGTAGACATTCACGTAGCGCTGGCAAAGAGGGTAACAAATCTACCTTCCTAGAGACATTACTATCCTTGTATGAGCCGCAAGGCAAGCCAATGATGTATTGGGTTCATATGGAGGATGCGCCTTTTTAGGATTGTTTATGGATCAACAACTCAAGTGGCTTTTCGAACCAATTTGGGCATTTCAATTTACTGCGACGCTGGAAAGAATTGGGTAACACAAGCCTCAAGTGGGCATGGAGAACAACTGTTGATTCGTCTTGCTCCAGGAAATCCCGAAGGGAAATATGGAAAATTTTGATCTCATGTACATGGGAGAGTTATTTTGATATCTAGGGTGAACAATATGATTTGGTTATAGATCGTTAACAATATTTCACTTTAATCACCGGTGCTCCCACCTTACATAGACTGGGCGAAAACTGGTTTAATAGTATCTTTGCTTTGGAATACATAGCTTTTTTGTTCGTGCCATGTCTAGCTATTACGAGATCTTGGGTGTCGAGAGAGATGCCACTGATTCAGAAATCAAAAAGGTACCGTTGAGTATTCACCAGTATTCTCGAGTCAAGACAAGTATTGATCCCAATTCTCTAGGCCTATCGTAAATTGGTCAGTATTTCACTTGGGAGATATTCCCGCTCGAATAGATAGATAGCCAGACAGCTCGCTGAAACCGGCACTCTCGTACACCATGCTCTATCTGACCCATCCCTTGCAGGCTATGAAATTCCATCCTGACAAGAACCCCGATGAAGGAGAAAAGGCAAGTCGGTTAGGAAAGGACTTTCGAGGGCTTCAATCAGCTGACTAATACACCTTCTCCAATTCCAGTTCAAGGAAATCAGCCACGCTTACGAGATTCTGAGCGATCCTGATAAGAGGTTGGTTTTACCAGAAAGAAAAATTGGATTGTCCAGGAGCGGGTTTAACAATGGGAGAAAAATGTAGAGAACATTATGATCGCTTTGGTGAAGAAGGCGGCAATGGAGGCGGTGACTACGGAATGAACCCCGAAGACATTTTTGCTCAATTCTTCGGTGGCGGCTTTGGGGGTCCTTCATTTGGAGGTAAAAGGCGCACCTATTTGCTTCTCATATTGCATTGATTGATCAAGTTGTTAGCCGGTGGCCCTCGTAATTGGAAGCAACGTGGCGAGGATATCGTACACCCTCTTAAAGTAACTCTTGAGGACCTTTATAACGGTAAAGCCACCAAGATGGCTCTCCAAAGGAACGTTATCTGCTCGCACTGTCATGGGTTAGTAAAGCATAGAACAGCCGATCGCTTGTGGTGGGGACTGATCTTCCTATCAATGTAGCAAGGGTGGAAAATCCGGCGCAGTCAAGAAATGTACCAGCTGCGATGGTCACGGTGTCAAAATGACCATGCGCCAGATCGCTCCTGGCATGATGCAACAGATGCAAGTTGCTTGTACCTCATGTAAGTGTAGTCCTCGGCTGCATTTGTTGGTTGCATTATGGTATTCATCACACATTACTACCAGGTGACGGTAAAGGAGAGATCATCAAGGAGAAAGATAGATGCAAGAAATGTAAGGGCAAGAAGGTCACCAACGAACGCAAGATTCTTGAGGCATTCATCGACAAGGGCATGAAAGACGGCCAAAAGATCGTCGTGAAAGGAGAAGCTGACCAAGAGGTAACCAAGCTCGACACGTCTTCAGCAAAGCAGACACTTATCGAATATCACAATAGCCTGGAATTGAAACTGGTGATGTTGTCCTAGTTGTGAAGCAACAGGACCACGACACTTTCGAAAGAAAGGGGGCGGACTTGTTGGCCCATGTTAAAATCACCTTGACAGAGGCGCTTTGCGGATTCTCCAAATGTATAGTAACTCACTTGGATGGTCGTGGCTTGGTTGTGAACCACCCACCTGGAGAGGTCATCAAGCCTGGTAAATGCTTTCTATTGAATATACAGCACCACCTTGCAATGCTGACTGTTTGGTGTAGGGGATGTCAAGTGCATCATGGGCGAAGGTATGCCTCAGTACAAGAGACCTTTCGACAAAGGAAACCTTTATGTTCAATTCGATGTTGAGTTCCCACCTAATGGATGGCTCTCAAACCCCGAATACAAGGTATGAAATCACTTATTTAGCTGGAGACCCGTTTTTGGTGGCTAATGATCTTCAAAGACTCTGGAAAGCGTACTCCCCCCTCGCCCTGCCGAAGCGGCCCGTCCGGAGGTTATTGATGAGATTCACCTGCATGACTCTAACATCTCACAGGTAACATTTCAACGGCTATCGGCAGTAACATTGGAAATACTTACCTTGCGTGTCTAGTACGGTACCACAGGCTCCTCTGGCGGAAACGCATACGAGGAGGATGAGGAAGACGAAGGCAGAGGTGGACCAGGTGTTCAATGCAGTCAGCAATAAGAAAATATGGCATGTTTGGATACAGACTCTTGTTACAGCACATCTTCCAGATCACATTCACTATTCCCCTGCTCTACTTTGTGTAAATGTAGCCCTTCCCTCACAGCACTCTGAATCCGGTTATAGAAGTAGGCCATTCTACATACATGGCAACTCTTACCATCCTCATCAACCATACCTTCACCTCCTACCCCGCAACAAAATCAAATGTTGGATTAAATTAACCCAAATTGAAAGCACGTGCTTCATCCCCCATGATGGCTAACCACCACTTCACACTAAATGCTGTGGTTCAGAAAAAAAGAAAAAAGCGGGATCCAAGATTCCACCTATCATTGACCATCAAACATCAGTACCCTGCTAGCAAATTCTTCAACACGCAATATCGTCAAATCTCACCAATTCGTTCAAACTTTGGACTTTGTAATTTTATTTCGGAAGCGTTGGGTTCCCAGTTTGCTACTTTTTTTCGACTGGAAAAGACATCGACCTATACAGCATAGAAACTCTTTGAAAGCAATCCCTCGAGTTCACCACAACACCTCGCTTATACCAACTCAATCGAACCTCTTCTCCTGGAGCATGTTGCATTCCACATACTGACTTATAACTCACTCGCATTTTACTTCCTTTGATTCGGCTCATCTTGACTGTTAGACTTTTTTAATTTCATCGCCTTCTCTGTTCATTATTTATCGCAACTTCGGACCCATGAAAACTGTACGAGCCCTCTCACTATTCTGTAGATTGCCTGGTCGTCTAATTCAAAGTTGTTTCTATCCTCCCATTGGGTACCTGTATTCTAGATCACACACCCTTATTACACGCTTGGAGACTTGAGCCGTGAAGAGATTAACGAAGTCGTGGACAGTTACGTCACCTTTTCGGTATCTATATTTCTCGTTAACCTGTTTCGATTCACCTTGTGTTAACTTGTCTCTGCTTATCGACGCGATAGTTACCGTGGAAAATCAAACCTTTACCGAGTAAGAGCATATGTTTGCGATGACTCAGCGACCCCTTACTAAAACCAGTCTGTTAGCCTTATCGCAAGATACCACTACTATCTTTAATCATACTACCGCCGCCGCCGCCGCCACCACCACCACCACTGAAACCGCCCCTCCCGCGGCCAAAAGTTGGGCTGACTTGGTGAGAAACAAGAATAAAGCCAAAGCCCAAGCAGCAGAGAATGCTGCCAACTCGCAAACCACCAACCCCGAAGGACAAGACTCAACCAGAGCAGTCACTTCTTCGAAAGACATCACCAAAACACCCAAAGTGAATGGACGGGTCGCTTTGCAGGGGATTGACAGTGAGTGAACAGCATACCACTCCGAAACCGGTCGGTTACTAACCATACTTGCGTCTCAGACGTACTTCACAACTTCAAGGTTTCCTTTGACGGGAAATTGATCAGGCCTAGAGGCTTGGTCAACAATGGCAATACATGTTTTATGAATGCGGTATGTTCCATCATGAGCGATGCTCTGCCCCACTGTACTCACCAACCTGGCTCAATCTAGATCTTGCAGCCTCTTGCACACATCGCGCCTTTCTACACTCTGGTCAAAGACATCAGCAAGAATGTGGTCCACAGCTTCAAAAGTAAAACGCCCTTGATTGATTCATTGTAAGATTGAATTCGTAGCCCTCGTTTATTCCGACTGATTCTGATCAATTATGTATAGAGTAATGTTCATCAATGAGTTTCAAGAAGGGCCCGATGTGGAGTCGCAAGGTAAATGAGCACGGATCGACTGTTGATTGATAGAATGTGGAGCTAAAGATATACGTAGGTGTGGTCGAGTATGAAGATGCGTTCGTTCCCGAATACGTCTACGATGCCCTTCGCAGTCTCAAGCGATTCAATTCTATGAGAGTATGTCTTCCAACCACTTTGGTTTTGTTCATCGTACGCTGACGGCCATTTCCTTTTCTGCAGGGAAGACAGGAAGATGCTGAGGAGTTTCTGGGATTTCTCTTGGATGGGCTTCACGAAGAATGCATGTCAAGTAAGCATTGTATGAAAATCTAGTTGATATCAAATGCTCAACGTTTATGCTGCATTAGTCCTTCCACAAGTTACCGATTCGCAAGAAGATCCCTCCGAGCCCAGCCACGAGGGCACTAATGGCACAGGAGCCGGAAGTGAATGGATGGAAGTCGGCCCACGCAACAAAACATCCGTCACACGAGCTGTACGATTTATTCAACCCTATGTAGTGGACTTCACCATATTAATCGCAACTGTTACAACTTAGACCGAAGTTATTGAAACACCAATCAAGAAGATTTTCGGTGGCCAAGTTAGATCAATCTTGAGATGCCCAGGCTCCAAAGACTCTGTTACACTCGAGCCATTCCAAGCTCTTCAACTTGACATTGCGGTATGAAGAGGCATGCTCGTTATCTTTGATAGCTGTAACCACGTCTAACACGATATTGCGTTGTAGCCTGACGGAATCCATACCATTGAAGATGCCTTGCTCAACGTGACCAAGCTAGATCATATTGATGGGTTCACCACCAGTCAAGGCATTCAGGTCGAGGCCACACGACAAACGTTTATCGAGACACTTCCACCGGTGTTGATCCTTCATCTCAAGCGTTTCGAGTACAACAGCGTCGGCGGGATCCAAAAAGTTCACAAGCACATTCAATACTCAACCGACCTTAACATCGCACCAGGTAACTAGGACAAGTCCATCCGAATGCAACCACCATGACTAACTGTTGGGATAGAAATCATGTCTTCGTCGAAAGCAGTTACCAAGCCTATTTCCTACAAGTTAATTGGAGGTAATTGATTTTGAGATCCACCATTTTATGTTGCATCAGCTCTAAGGCGGGAATTTTCTTAGTGGTTTATCACCATGGTATGCTCGCAGCCGGTGGACATTATACCTGTGACGTTCTCCGACAAAACGGCGAATGGCTGCATATGGACGACACGAATATCACACGCATCCCCGAGTCAGAAGTGGTTGCTGAACACCCCGAACGCCTGGCTTACCTGTTCTTCTACGGCAGATCGAATTTGATAGACTCCTGAGCCAAGAAGCCATGAGCGATGCCAGGGATGCGCCGATCCGAGAGGGGATATCGCATCGCCTTGATTTCCCTCTGATTGTTTACAAGCAACCATCAACCCCACGTTTAAAACCAAAACCCATTCACACTCAAGATAGCTACACATTTAAATTTTGTCTTTGCCTCCCCGACCCTACCATCAACCAAACCGAGCCTACCCAGCACCGGGGTGTCCTGGTGGTACGGTCGGATCAGTTCCCAGGCTTTTCTTTTCCCCCACATGCGCGCGCGGGCGATTCCTAGAACGATTTTATTTTTTCTGAATTCTCCTATTTTCCCAGCTAATCCAGTGATTCTTAGTAGAAAGCTCTCACCTCTATTACCTATTATTATTATCATCAACAACAAACCAATGAGAACTTGCTTACAACTAAATGATAGAAAAGTACCCTCTCATGTCTTTGTGCACCCCCCCCCAATGTTCACTAAACGATCGTTGCGAATCTCTGCCGAAGATGATTTGGCGGTTCTTGGTGAGGTGACAGTCCTGTGTCAACAGGTGAGCATGCTGAACAACATGATGGGTCATCTTGATTGGTGTAGCATCCAAGTAATTGAACAACCAGAATTCATGCAGAAGTTGATCAACATATTATATTGATGATGGAGATGTCGTTAGGCTAGGAAATGAACCCGACCGCCAAGTAAGGTAGATACGAGTGCTGGCATATAAGTGACCCAGCACTAATTCAACGATCAGTTGGGCACATTTATTCCCTTGTGGATGCTGTACAATCGAAAAGCTGGGTTGGGCTAGGACATGTATCCGAAATGGAAGGTTCCATTGCGATCGTTCGATTCCTGACTTCAGCTACTGCCTCATGCCTAAAGGCGCGCCTGAGAAACATTGCAAGTATATGAGGTTACCTGCTGGATTTGGATGGGTTTCAGTCGGTTCCGCGTGGCTGGTTCATGAATAGCAGTTTATTTTAAGTGCATTCTGCGGTATATATATGCCTGTGTATGAAGTGTTCATAGCAAATCAAGGAAGATGTCGGAAGGTGATACATTATGAATGATTGGGGGGGGAAGAAGTGCATTGGAGATGATTGGTACTACTCTAAGCTTGCTGGCTTTGCTCCATCAAACTGGACCAAAGGTCAATCCATTGCCGGACCTTCTCGTACACCATGAAGGTGATGGCTTGGCCAGGGGCGACACGAAGGAGACGGGGGGTCAGTCCCTTGTAGAAAGCTCTGTAGCCCTCGTTCTTGATGATGCTGCCGGTGACCGAAGTGAAGCGAGTCCAACCAGATTGGCCAGCTGGGTTGGGAGCACGTTGGATACGAGTCTTGATGGTATCGATGGGTGCGTTACTGATAGGCCCCATGGCACCACTAAGACCACCGACGATCAAGGCTTGGTAACTGGGGAGTTCCTTCAAGTCCTGCTTAGCCAAGAGTACCTTCTTGACCTCTTGGTAGACAGTAAAGTTGACACCCTGGTTGGTAGCTAAAAAGATAAGTCAGTTTGAGTTTCCGCTCTTATGCATCATCAGCAGCGTATTAGTTACCTTGACGCAGACAAGTCAGGGTGACTCCCTTGTAGAGAGCGCCGATACCCTCCTCCTTGACTATGGTGTAGGCGGCATGTCCAGCATTACGATACTTGGGAACATCTAATGGGTCCATCATGGAATGGCGTTGAGCTTGTAGGCGAATCTTAACCACCTCCATTGGGCACACCACAAAGATAGACTCGGTCACACCAGCGGCAAGACCAGCTAGACACTCGAAAGTTAGTAACGCCTCGCAAATCCTTCAAAAGGATGGCTTACCGATGAAGGTGGCACCAGTAGAAACCTTGCCGGTTTCCTTATTGGCCAACCACGACTTGTAGATCTCGAAACTGGAGAATCGAATGGCCATCTTGGGCACGATACCAGTGACAACCGCCCCAAGACCCTTGTAAAGCGCCAAGGCACCCTCCTTCTTGATGATGCGAATGCCGACGCCAACAAAGTTGCGAGGCTGTCCCTGGGCGGCGGACTTTGTTCTCAACTGCATTCTAACCTTAATCGTATCTAACGGATGGCATGTCAACGCCTCGACGAAACCGGCACTGCCACCGGCGATCAAATGGGTGGAGATCGACTTTTTCTGGTTATCTTTGGACATGGTGTAGATGAAGGGAAGGCTGAACCGAGCGCTGAGTTAGGAGTGGATTTCCGGTTGGGGTGGTTGGTCGCTACAGTTACGGTTGCCGTAGCAGAAGAAGGCACAGATAGCTGGAAATACAACCATCCACGGAGAAGCAGCCCCTTTTTATCCACCTGAAGCAACGTCATGTGCCGAGGTTTGGCAGAGTTGGTTATCATGTGTCCGTATTGACAGGGATATTTCCGATGGGTTTTCAACGGATTGCTGATTAATTTCCGGCCAAGAAAGCAGTAATTTCTCACCTACCTAACCCCCCTCTCATTGTGGGTAACCATCAATTTGATAACTTTTCCACGCTTCAGCGGGGGACTGGTGCACTTGCTGGGTGAATTATCGGAATGCACGGCGAATGAATCACATCCGGAGTATGCATACACAATGACAGTCATATGAAGATTAGTAAATTCCAAACCAAACCAAACCAAATGGCTCAGTTCGATCCACGGCGAGCGTAACCCATTCACCATCCACCATCCACCCATGGTGGGAGTTATTCCTGCATGGCACAGATTCGCTGTTTCTGTATCTCATACCGAAACTCTTTGCTGAATTAGCCGCGCCGGTTACACCAAGTGTCAATGTGCCTATCTGTATGTATTCTATCTTATAAATGCTTTTGTATATGTGATCTATATGAATGCCTGGCCAACCAGCAGGATGTTTTGACAGCAGTAGGTTTCGGAACAACACTACCGTGATTGTACAATTGACAAATAATAAGGTTTGACTGAGTGGCTAGTTGTGGGCTGGTTACGGCCGAGCTTTTCGGATGTCCTGCCGTCCTGAGAATATGGTGACGTGCTGTTGCCATATCCGGCCCGAGGTGTGATCTCCATCGATTGGCCAGAAACTAATGGCCAAACCAATCCGCATCATTACCATCATGTTAGGCAAGATAAGAGAGGAAGAGTGCTGTTCGCATTATCTCACCCACCCACGGCGTTTATTGGCATTGTCAACCCGCAACATTGATGGGAGGTCTATTTAATGGGTCTGTTCAAGCTGTGAATGTACATTTTACTCCTTGAAGTCCATGAAAGACTGAAGTCTTAAGGCATATTTGGGCGGGAACTTGTAGCCAGAAAGGTTCTCGTAGAATGTGGTGGTGATCTCGTAGATGGACGTTTGCAGGGCTATGTATGTATGCACGAGATTCAGTATCAATAGGTGAGCGCTTGCTGCGAAGTGACTGGGGCTTACCGTTGACAACTGCGAACGACTGTCTTTGTAGGCGCTGATGAGTATCGCGTGCCTTTCCTGGATTGGAATGGATGGGTGGGGCCTGGATAAATGTCTCAATGGTGATCAAACAAGCCAACAGGCACTCCAGAATTCTTGGAATATCTCTCTGGACTGTGCCATATAAATCTTCGGTAAGGGAGGTGGCGGTGAAGCGAGAGAGAGCTGTGCTCAATGAAGTTAGCTTTCGTTTGGTTGGGGGTCACATCAGCCTCTGTCAAATACCTTGGATAGCCCAGATCTGCAACTGAATACTGTCGAAAAGCGCCTTTGCCTGCTCTTCCTCGGTCTGAACTAGCAATGCCTGACCCCATTTCCAGCGCTTGATAAGAGTGGTGATCAGAGACAGAATCTTTCCTTCCCAATTCTGGGTGGTAGCATTAACTGGCTGATAAATGTTATCGCTGGGGCCCAAGATTCGTGAATGCTCAGGCTTCTGGACCAAGGGGTCAGCAGGCTTTGCAAAGATGGAGGGAAGAGATCTTCCTGGGTTGGCAGGGATAGCGCTAGGGAGGTTGGCGATTTTGTGTTTTTGAGGGAATGCATCGTTCAAGAAGGAGTTCTGCTGGATATTTGCTTTGTGGCTAGCAGCTGGCTTGGAAGTATCTAGGAACACAGGTAGTTAGCCTAAGATACTGATTGCTGAGATATGCGCTAACGCCAGCTTACCAGGCTTATGCTTGTTCATGTGTTGCTTGATTGAGCTAGTCAGTCCATCGACTGCTTTAATGCACTCGGAAGAAATTTGTTGCCAGGAGGTCGGGTTCTTCTCGATGTCTCGGAAGATCAAAGAGCGGCGAGTAGGGCTAAACTTGGCTATCCTCCAGAGCTCCAGATACGCCAAATGCTAACCAAAAAACCATCAATATGCTAACCATGAATGGTTGCGAGCGAAGGGACGGCACATACCTGCATGTATGGCTTTGAATTCAATTGCAGTCCCGATATAAGGCAGGCATTGGGGTTGACATTCATATCACTAACGTTGACATGCTAGAGAGGGCTGTTAGCATGGAGATGTCGATATGCGGCAGTTTTGAAAATACCTCGGTAAAGCAGATTTCGAAGATGTGGTTTTGAATTTCCCAGCACAGCGTGATCAAGGTTCCGCTCAGAATCACTCGGGTGATTAGGCCAAAGTCGAAGAGGATCCCCCTCGAGATCGGGTAAGGAGTGACGCTGTTGTGGTGTGTTAGACACGAGTGGATGTCAATTTGGATCGAGTGTGCTTACGTGACAAAGATTCCCAGGACGAAAGTGATGCAATTCTGAATTGTATGCCCGAAAAGAAGATACAGGACGAAGAATCCGCGGAGATAAACAAGCGAGATTCTCACGCTAGTATACAGGATTGTTGGTAGGCGGCCTTTCAGCGCAAAGAAGCGCGATTGCTATCGGCCTGGGATTAGTTCGTGATCGAGGCGCAAGGAAACATCGGCACAATACCTGGATGATGGGGAATCTAAGCTGGCTCTTCTCTTGCAGAACAAAGATGCTGGTGTAGTAAAGGGCCAGACCGCAGCTGTGTAAAAACACCACTAGGTAGAGCTCATTGATTCTAGGTGGCTCATATTTGCTGTGAAGTTGGATTCAATGAGTACAGCCTGTTTCCTTGAATAGACTTGCCTCTCTTACCCTTCAGGATATTTGAACAGTTCGTAATATTTCTCATTTCGCTTGAGTCCAAAATAATATGACGATATGAGGAAGGCCGAAAGGGAATGCAAGGCGCCAATGATCAAGAAACGCTTCTGGAAGATTCTCAGGAAGGAGGAAAGAAGACTGGAATCGGTATCTCGCTTGACTAGCAGGGTCCGTTAGCTATGACTAACAGCTAATTTGAGCAAAGAGTGAATGCGTTTACCCTGAAGTAACACCTTTCGAGCAAACACTAGAGTCACAAGGGAAAAGGAGACGAGTGCTGACCACCAAATAAGTCGGATGGAGAAAAACTTCCAAAAGAAACCTGAGGGAAATTGGTTTAGGTACAATAAGCTAACAAGGGCAGGTGTGAATTGGTCTACCTAATCCATCCGAAAAACGTGCTTGCCAGAGGTACAGCAACGTATATACGTATGCTACTATAAGGAAAACGGTGGAGTACAGCCGACGCTGTAAGATCGGGCTACATCGCTCATAATACGAATTAACAGCCATAGCGTTTGTTTACGTGAAAGTACACAGTATGGTAGCTAAAGTCGGAGACGAGAAATAAACAAAGTTATATGGAAAAAAATTACCACCATTTTCCCTAGCGCATCACTCAATAACACTGGCATGATCACTAACTTAAGCATATAGTTCTGAACAGGAGATCACCCGGATATTCTGGATGATTCCATGCCAATTGTTGGATTGAAATCGAGAATATTAAAGCCTAATTCCCCGTATCTCCCACCTCACTCTTAAGCTTAAGCTCTTTCCATACAAATGAGTGATAATAAGAAACGTTTGGTTTTCTCCATCCTGGAATTTTTACAACAATCCGTCAACGACGGTACCATCAAAGCTGATGATGTCGAAGGCATTGAAGGTAATTTTCTCTTATATGTTGAGTGTTTTGATTTTTTTACTTAGCCTGCGTAGTTGCCATGCAGTGCATCGGTGAAGCATTTGGCGTAGATGCCCAAGATGAGACACAGAGAGCTATGTACACCACCAAGCCCGCGACCCTGACCAGTATTTTTGACGTTTTCATCAAGACACAAAACAGAATGTCCTCAAAGCAAGTATGTGGAGATTGTGTCCTCTTGATTGTCGCTCTCCTGTGTATTAAGATATCTACCACTTGCAGGCTAGCTCAACATCCCAACCACAAGTGCCAGGTTTGTAGATCATCCCTTCTTCTTATAGGATAACTACGTTAAACAGCCTTCCATCCTTTTGCTGTAATATTCTCCTTCCGATAACAGTTACCAAGGTAAATTTGTTTGCTTGCAATCGGAATGCTTGATCCTATTTCTCTGATACAGTCTACGCTTACCAACAGAAAGCCGAAAACAGTGAAGAGGATAAGAGCAAGGCCGAAGAGTTGAAGAAAGCTGGTAGGTATTGCAAGTGAACTGAATGAGACCAACAATACTTACCTTTTCCTCCAATAGGAAATAAGAAGGTGTCGGAGAAAGATTATGAAGAAGCCATCAAGTTGTATAGCCAAGCTATCGAGCTCGACAGCAACAACTCCGTATACTATGCCAACAGGTAGATCCTTGACGAAGCTTTACCCTATTCTCGCCCTTTAATTGATATCCCCAAAAGAGCTGCTGCTTACGGCCAACTAGGTGATCACGACAGTGCCATTGCTGATTCGATTAAAGCATCAGAAATCGACCCTACTTATGTTAAGGCTTATAGCCGTATGGGCCACGCTTACTTCTCTAAAGGCTCCTACAAGGAGGCGGTTGAGGCTTATGAAAAGGGCCTAGAGCTAGACCCTGAGAATGCTTCTATGAAGAGTGCCTTGGCTACCGCTCGTCAAAAGTTGCAAGAGGTTGGCCCTCAAAGCCAAGCTCGCTCTGCACCAGGTGCCGGCGGCCTGCCCAACCTTGGCGGCATGGACTTTGCTTCCATGATGAGCAACCCTGCCTTCATGAACATGGCGAATCAGCTTATGAGCAATGGTGGCTTGGAAAGACTTCTTAGCAACCCCAATATTGCCCAAATGTATGAGTCTCATTTCAATTTGACCAGCAGCTTCCTATTAACACAGAATTTAGGGCCCAAAACATGATGGGTGGCGGCAACCCTGGGGCTGGTGGTAGCCCCGCAGCCGGCGGTGACAACCCATTGGCTGACATGATGAACAACCCTGAGCTTATGAATATGTAAGATTTGACTACACGTTGTTATTATATTATTATTTGCAGTGCTAACCCACAATGAATATAGGGCTCGACAATTCATGGGTAACCAAGGCGGAAACAATGGATCCAGTTAAACAAGATACTTTATGTAATAATGCTGCACGTAAGTGATGTCTACCCAGAATTCTGGCAAGTGGGGATTTATTTTGGTGATCGATATCAAAAATAATAAAATAAACAAGTGTACATCACTGAAATTTGTGCTATCTACGTCAATTTCGAATAGCTTGGAGGAGCGTACCATCTACTGAAGAGCTTGAACGCATACAACGGCAGACTGCTGACAGCTGTGATCAGCGAGACCTTCCATACGAAGCCCCAGGTGAGGATAAAGTCCAGATCTGACCAAAAAATCGTTAGCAATTTTCAAACCGGCCGTCAACCACAACCGCCTACCAAAATCAGTTTTCAAAAACATCATGGACGTGATATAAATGAGAATCGATGCAAGCTCCGAGTATATCATAAATGGATGCCTAATGAACTCGACGGAATTAATCGATCTGCAAATCCCCAAGAAAAGACAAGTCAACGGTACCAGGTATTAATTTCAAATGCGACCATGAGCAGCTCGTTGAATATGAGGGCGGTGAATGAGATCGATACAATGTGAATAAATTCCGCGTCAAACAGCCAAATGGCAAGCATCATAATAGCTCCGCCTATAACGAGAATGAGCGATTGAGCCACATACAATCAGATAGAACAAACGAACCTTGGTACACGCTAATGAGCAGCCAAGTGAAGAATGTCTTGTATGACAAAGAGCGTCCCTAGTATCAAGCATTTAGTTTCAGTACTGACATGGCTCATATGCACTGCTGTCAGCCACCTTGGTGAGATCCTTATATAGCTCTGGGTAGAGAAGGGCAATATCTTCGCTAACATCTTTGTCTAGAACAAGTGAGAAAACTGGCCACATCGTGTAACAAGTGGTATATCTTTGGAATAAGGTCAGCAACAGTTCCTTACGCTACGACTAGAGTATGCAAACCCACCCAACAAGAAGAATGCCCTGTGTTGATGGGGATAATATACTTAGTACACGAGGTGCCGGGCAATCAATCAACTCCGAAATACCTGGTAAAGCGCGATGGGAGCGAAATAGAAGATGGCCGAAAAGGCAGCTTGCATAATGGAAATGATAAGACCACGGTGAATGACAAACTGGCTGAGTTTGGCGGAGCGTTTATCTGTTGGGCTGAGTTAAGAACTGATGATTGCGTAGGAATTAGGACAGCGGTAAAATGCATGCAAGGATACAGCTGTTTCTTCCATGCCACACTAATTAGCACAAGGGGTTAGTAGAGGGTAGCCGGAGGTGTCAAGAAAACGAACTTACAGAGTAGGCGTGTGATATGACTGAATTGGGTGATCGAAAAATCAGCGGCCAGCGAAGCTTGCTTTCCTTCTTTTCCGACGATCCCAACACCTAGACACAAGAATCAACAAAGACACGTAGCAAGCGAACCATGTTTCAAAATGATACAAACCTACATCGGCAGCCTGGATCATGCTCACGTCGTTGCCGCCATCTCCTATGGAGCACACGCGCTTTTTGGTGTATTCTCGGATTAATCTAGTGATGTCAGCCTATTTGTACAATAGTCAAATTAGCCCAAGCATCCATGGTCGGCTCTCCCAAAACCAATCTTTCCTTTTGTGTTGGCGAGCATCTACAACAAACAACAACCGGAAGGCGAACCGCTAGTTCGATAAACTCTGTTTTCCAAAAATCCAAACAAACCTGCGGAGATAATGAGTAATCACGAAGAATGTGCAATACGTGGTTCATGGGCTCACTTGTAATGATTCGCCGTCAATAATCAGGCAGCTTTCGCTTTGTACTCTTAAGATATCCAGTTCATCGGGGACGGCAGATGGATGTTTCACTGGTGGTTACCAATCTTATTTAGTACGGAGAGCCGTTCATGAAAAAATCGAGAACTTACGTTTGGAGATAATGTGTATGTTTTGGTTCCGATGGACCAACTTCGAGGACACCGAAATACACTTGGCCGTTTCAATTTTATCCCCTTCAATATATATGAGCAACTCTATCAATTCCTCTAGCCATTCTTGCGCGTACCTGTAAGCATCCATATCTTTAAGCCGGCGTTTCGTAACAATTCCAAGGTGTTTTTGACCCCATTCTAGTTGAAAACCCAGTTAATAAAGAGGTTGCCAGCGGGTGGAGGGATACTTGGTACCTGAAGTTTGTCTTCGACACCGGTGAGACCGAGCAGTTCAAGGTCATGCTCCAGTATGCTTGATATGACAGATTGTACAGCAGTGTTTCGGTCGTGAATGCTGACCTTGGCTTCATGGTACCTGTAATATGCTGTTAGCGATAGATGGCCACATTAGGAATGGAATGGAACTACTTACTTTCTCTCAAACATACGATATGTTTCTTCCGTCAACCGCTTACGGCCAATCACCAAAGTGCGCAATCCTTCACGAGCCATATTCCCGCATTCTTCGTCAAGCCTTCAATAAAGGACGTTAGTCTCCTCCGTATGAAGCGCTATTGTAAAATGGCTTACCAATCGTTGTACTGTACGATCTTGGCCATTACTACATCAGCGCCTTTCATGTAGAAGTTGATCTCGTTAGTGGACTTGTTGCGGACGATGATGCCCATTCTTTTACTCTCGCTAGTGAAGGGGAACACCTGGAGAATCTCAAATTCAAGTGTGCTTCCTCCAGGTGTTCTTATATGCATGGAGTTTAGATCCCTGAAAACTAATGGCATTTGGACCTTCTCTGTCCAACGAACAATTGCAACCTCATCAGGGGATGAGGCTTGATAGGTAATGGAACCGTCATCAGAATCCACTGGGGTGACCTGAATATAGAGTGGATTTCCCCAAGTCAATGCTGTAGTCATGCGAAAAATCCCGGGATATACTTACATTATGGCAGAGTGCTAAGGCCTGGACTATGTCTTGAATACGTGTTGCAATATCCCGTCGGGCTTTAGTGTTTGAGAAACTAGGGGTTCTCTTGGTGCGGTTTACTGAATTTTCTGCGGTGCCTAAAGTGAACGAGTTTTTAGCTGGTTTACAGCGTTGTGGAATGTCGACAGATCATACTCTGTTGCCGTTCGTAATATGTGGATAGATGACGCAGAACTTCATCCATCGAATCATCTCCGTATGACATTGTGCCCATATGAAGCTTCTTTAACTCCATTTCTGCAGTTCATGTGTTAGTAATATTGCTACAGGGAGGTGGCTAAGATAATCAAAGTACCATTCTGAGTGAGGGTGCCCGTTTTATCCGAGAGCAGGTATTCGATTCTGCCAAGCTCTTCCGGAATTGTACTGGTCCGCACAATTGTATCAGGGATCTGTTTGTCCTTGGTGATCTGATATGAATAGAATGTTTTCCCCATGTCCAGGTTGACTCGTAAACTATATGAAGGTCACGTCAGATTTTAGTTACCGCTGCAGAAGAAAGGGACTTTACCTGATTGGAATGATGGACGAGAATAAAATAAGGAAGCGGAAGAGGTAGATGTACCAAGCGCCTCGGAATTGATTCAAAGCAATCATCACCAGGGATAAAACGAATGTTACCGCGCAAAGTATCTATTTTTGCCTTGATGAGAAATGCATAGCGTTCAAGCGAGGATATTGACTATCACCTTAGACATCCTATTCATTTCCATATCCAGTAGCCCGACTTTGGTTTCTGGGTGGCTTGTGTTCATGACAGCCCTAGTTTCCTTTCCGGTATAAACGACCAGACCTACTGCGGTACCGGAAGCCAGCACAGTATTGGTCCATAAGGTGTTTTCGACACTGAGGGCTTCTACCTGGGGAGGCTGGTTTACAACGGAGTTAACGAATTGCAATCAAGCCACCGCATGCATACACAGAAGTTACCATATTGTTTGGAAAATATCTGGTAAATGTGCCCAAAAAATTGTGAATATCTTTGTGAGGCGCATCCGCTAAACCAAGCCTTAGTGTTAATTGATTCGTAGGCGAAAAAGCTTTAAGCCGTTTGCTATCTAACCATAAACGGAGGCTTCGATTTGTTGCAAGTTGTTATCGTTTGGCAATTTTTGGCAAGTAGGAACGGCTAGTCTGTTATGATAGGGCTTGGTAATTGAAATCTCGACTTGTCTGGTCTGAAAGCAGTACCTTAGTTTCCAGTCTGTTTCACCGTCCAGTTGATCAGTTCGAATGAAACAAGCACCGTTGCTTTCGCTAGTTCGAAGAAGAATCAAGTCGGCAGGAATCTGAAAGCACGTTGGAATCAATTACTATTCAGCAAAAACGCTGGCTCCGCAATTACCCGTTGATCTTTTTTGAGGACAACCATATCTCCAACTTTTATCTTGGCACTTGGGATAAACTGATATCCATCTTGGGTCAATATCTCATATTGTTGTGAGTTTGCCTCTTGGTCTCGTTTGTGGCGTTTCCAGTCATCATAGGCCTCTTTGCTTATGGTCACAATAAGCACAAAGCATAAAGGCCCGACATATGTCACAATATAGCCTGTTGTACCAGAAAACATTTCAGCATTCATACCTTATCCACTCTACCACAAAATCCCTTTACCTATTTTTAACGCTGGAATGAACTGCGATAGAGCGACCAGCAAAAAGTAAAGATTGAAGAAGAATTTGAACTAACAACAGTATGGTCAGTTGTCTGTCTTATACAGTTAGCATATCGTGTCGAGTCGACTAACCTGTTCGTAAAGAACCAGGGGTAGAAAAGTCGCTACGTTGTATTTCTGATTGCGAATGACATTAGGTGGATATTTATTTCCAGAAGAACCTTTCAAGAACGCAGATTAATGGCCGGACAAATTGTATCCTCTATCTACATGATGCTTACCATTCCTGGGGAGAAATATTGTCCTGGACCCTTTCTGCTTACTACTTGTGCTTGGTAAAATCTAGGTTTTGATAGTAGAATTAATAAGATTATTTATAGTCAGATCCCCAAGTATTAATTACTTCAGGATTATCATCGATCAGTAATGCGGCATGTTCCTGGTCATCAGAGGTCCGATCTTTTCTGGATCTACCCGAAAGTGGCATGTCAACTACAGAAAGTGAATCTCTGCTCATCAGGGCAGATATTCGTTTGTACCTTCACGATAATTTTGAATAAGCCTAATATATATTTATTAGGCTTGGCATTGTGATGGAGATTTAGGCTTCAATGCTATATTGGTCCCGTGACTGTTAGTTCGTAGCATCCAGTACTCGAGCATTTTATCAATTCATCATGAGAGTGTAAATAGAAACAAGGCCCTTTGGTGGTCCATGTATGTTCAAAATTTCCTCGACTCCCACCTTTATCCACTTTTTACTCGTTGCGAGTTTCTTTACATTCGTAGTCATAATTTTTGTTAGCAACTTGAACAAAACGTTTATTACAACAAAACTAAGCAAAAACCAAGAACTTGAACTTGACATAGATATCAAAGTGTATAACAGTATTAACCATATCCTCTGCTAGTAAAAGCCGAACGATTTCTTAGAATTGGTGTTCGTATTATTCTTGGACTTCTATCTTGCTGATGCCAAGGAGCTTGAATGCACATTAATGACAGTAGAATCAGATGCTGGGGTCATAATACTTACACTGTTGGCTATTTAAATATCGTTCACTAGTGGGTCGTTGATACTTGCCAGGCTCATGGAGGGAGGGTATTGTCGTAGATGTATAGGGCCTCAGACCTTTTCCGCCCAAATCAAAGTCGTCTCCAGATTGATTGTAGTCTGAACGAGAACTATAAACCCATGGCCTGCGAACTTTGGAACTACCAGGGTAAGAAAGTAATGGTTGTGAATGCTCCGACATGCGGCTTAAGGGCCTAGAACCCTCATACGGAGCTGGCAGGCGTCTTCAAAGAATAATGTCAATATTCCGTCATAGCTGGTGCTGTCCTGACTTTACCTTCGCTGATACTTTGATGCTTGGTACTCTTTAGGTTGTGCAGACACTCCATACGGATCAATCAAACTTGGAGAATTTCTAGTCCATCTCGAGCCCCCTAATTCCTCTATTGTATGACGAGATGGCAGTCTATTGAAGTGTGGAGATGTCGAGAGTAAAGGAGAAGGAGTGAAACTTCGCCCACGTGCTGGAAGGGATAATCGAGATATATTGCTAGGTTGAGATGTTTCTTCTGCAGGTGTCTTGTGTAAGAATATGGTTAATTATATTCATATGAACAATGATATACATATTTGTTACTTTATCCGAAAATTGTGAGTTGCTTGGTAGTGTAATGGGAATCTTATGGTTGACAGCTTGTCCTCTAGGAAGAATGTGGTTTATATAATTGATTTTTATCGATTTCATATATATATAACTACGAAATGTACCCATCATTTGTTGATACTGCATTGCGAACTCCAGCCAAACGAGATTTCAGTGCTTCATTTTCGTTAGTCAACGTTTGGATTGATCTTGAAGAGCAGTTAGCATATAGACAGGTGTCGTATAAAGTATACATACTTGCGAAGGTCCTTAATGTTTAATAATTCTGTTTTTGCCTTGTTCAATACCTCCTTTTGCTTTGAAACTTTCGACTTCAGAAACCGTATCAAACCCAGCATATTCGTGTGCTGAAACTAAAGAATCAATGATTGAATACTTATAATTTTGTGCCACATCAAATGCAAAGCCATTGCAGTACTTTCATGACTTCAAGTGTCTCCTCAAGTGGCGATATTGATGAGCGAAAGAAATGCTTGATTTTGGAAGGGAACTATTGGATAGTTGGTCATAGTTTGGGGTACTATCATAAGTATTATAGATACTTTATCTCCGAGTGGTACAGCTGCGCACATGGTAAGGCACACAGGACATTGAGACGACATATTATTGGCATCTTTAACAAATAAAAGTTACTATCATTGCTTGCTCTGCTTGTAGTTAAGCAAATACCCTTCTTAAAGCATTGTTGGCAGATTATGTGTCCACATTCGGTAACGTTCAAATATTGAAGGGCTATGTGAAGACTTTTATCAAAAGATAGGGGATCACGAAAACAGCTGTTGCAATGTAACCATTCTGCAGATTCAGCAGTAGTCGGAGAGAGCATGACTTCTAGAATTAGGTTTCCTCTGAAAAAGGGCCTTTAAGAACTATATGAAGAGTTGTTAAAAGGTATAATGATCAAACAGTTGTTTAAATAGATGTCATGTTGATATAATATGCATACATGCTATGTTTCATATTTCTCGAGCATTTTTACAAGCGATTTCCATATACATGATATTATGGCTATTTATTCAGTTTGCAATTGTCAGTCTTTAGCGGTTTATTTGTGTCGTTCACTTTTGAGATCTGTTAGTATGGAGGTGCACTATTCAGCTACATTAATGCGTATTTATGGATCCAATCATCAATAGGAATTGAATTCGTAGAACTAAACAGGCGAATCTCGCAAAAGTATCATTGTAGGGTAGAGACAAACCTTTCAGCGGTGGGCATATTCAAAGTACTCACAATGTATTGAGGACCGTTAAAGCTCAGCAAGCGTTTCGAGGGATTCTATCACTTTCTGGAGAAAGAAACCCCACTATACTGTGGCCTGGTACATCTAAGTGTATGATATATCGCGTGCTATTCAACCCTAGTTGGCATGAAGCATATGCGTTTTTATTAATGTCAAATTTTTATCTGATACATACTCCTCGATTTTTAGAAAATTCAGTGTTAAGCTCAATAAACTCAGATCGGAGCGGTTAACTTTGATTGGTGAATTTGACCAATCTTCGGACTGTGAAAACTGCCTATCTTTTATTTGAGTGCTGGGTTATAGTTATTTACTTCTAGGAATTCGCGCAGAAATTTTCAAATAATTCTATAACTCTTGTGAGACGGTTGTTTAGAATCGGAACTGTTATACATGTTGAAGAATGGTTCATCTTTGTATTTAATAAGTTTGGTGTTTGTTGCTATTCTCATTGGGGTTTACGTGGCTGTTTGATGTGCTTGATCTTTTGATTTATCAACAGCAGTATGTTGTGGCAAGAAGCTCGAACGGTCGAAACACCCTAGTACTGCAAAAATGGCATGCAATAATAGTTAGTACAGCACAGTAATCAGTCTATTTGGAACCGAGTCGCTATAAAATTAACTATCACATGGGATGTAAGTTATGATATAAACTATGCGAGGCACAGTTAATAAAGCAGTTTTCTTTTGACGATTGAAGTGGCTACGTTAGATCTTCTCCCTTTTGTACGATTGGATAATCCAAAAACGACAGGTTGTTACAGGGTAAAGTATACCTGTAGGATAAGTGGTAGGTACTCCGCAAAAGACAACCATCTGTATGGATATGAGGGCAATCATGCCGATCTACACCCAAATAGAGTTACTCGGACCAAAACCCTATCTAGCACCAATTTATCACTAATCTGTCACTAAAACCTAATTAGCACACACAGTATAAAAGGCACACCATGAATAACGATTGCAGACAGGCTTGTACACAAATAAAGTATCTTCTTCCTTGCAACCTGGATTAACTCTACCCTCTCCGGAATCCCAAGAGATATACTGCTTAACCGGGATTTCCCTCTACGAGTTTGACAAGGTATATGCGGGGCGTTGGCCTAATGGATAAGGCATCAGACTTCGGATCTGGGGATTGTGGGTTCGAGTCCCATGCGCCTCGTAAACTTATTGAATCAGAAAGTATTATCAGAAACTTAACGTTTTGCACTATCAATCTTGGGTACCGAGGCTATTGATGCCGTTCAAGTTACAATCACCGCGAGATTTTGTGGATGACATACATGCGATGGAAGTGGAATCACTGATACGTTAGTAAAGAAATCAAGTATACCTATAGGAGACCCTTGTATTACTAGCCTACAAGGCCAAATCTACCATCGCTTACATGAATATAAAAATGGATTTATAGCAAAGATGAAGGGAATGCACAGGAGATAGTGCTATATCTGTGTGGTACTGATCCCTAATCTAGACGCTTATATGGTTTATCCAGTTATGATTTAAATCATAACAGATCTTTTCTTACAAGATTATTTATTGTAAGCCTGTCTCGGGAATCTGAGGGGTCAAGGCAATTCTTGAAGTAGGAACTTTAACATTTGTAAAAGATTCAAGGTTCAGGAAAGGTTGGGTCTTAAGTGTTTTATCAATGTTTTGGCTCTGTTGCTAAATACTGTATTGTTGGGCTGAGGCTTGTTCTTAATATGGTCTTAAGTGCTAAGCCTTTGGTTGCCATAGTGTAAGCTTCAATGTGTTACAACTTTGCCCTCAAAGTCTTAGCACTCAAGCCCAGATTAGGATCAAGCCTCAGCCAAGCAACATAGGTGCCAATTTCCGGTGTAGCCTGAGCTGCTTGGTTGGTTAGCTTAGTTTGAGCATTTGCCATTTCTACTCCAAGTAGTGTGCAAAGTTTGGGGGCTTTTGGAGAGCTTTGAGAAAGCTCATCATTTGGGTACCTGATATATTGGTGAAAATATTCAAGTAAATCCTAACAAGAAATTTGGTCAGGACAGAGTGCTAATCAAAGAGTAAGATCTATGTGACTAAGTTAGCATGAATATTTAGGTGACAACTTAATAATACAACAATAACCAGGCTATCTATAATTGTCACCTTGCACTATTTTACTTCCTGGGACATTCTCCTGGAATGTGTTTGGATTGGCTACACCAGAAACTAAAGCCTTTTCTTCTATATTCCTCATGCAACTCTTCACTCACCTTGGGCAGGTCAGACTGTGCTACCCGTGATACTTTCTCCATTGGATCTTGTTAATCATCCTAATTGGTGGCATGGCAAATACTTAAGGTGGCAAGTGGACTCTACCTGTTTTGGATTGAAACAGCATTGGATTCACCCTCTCTGCTGTTGTAAGAGTCTTGGAGATATTGGAAGTGATTGGGAGAACAAGTAGATTATGTGGTTTTCACTGAATGATTTATTGAATGTAAAAGTAGTGTTTATACTTTTACATGGTCTTGGCATAACAAGCACGTAGAATAGATTAAGGAAGGTCCCAAGAACATGTGTGCAAAGATTGGGGCTGTTTGGACAGCTTTGAGAATTTTCTTGTTCTGCGTACCTGGTATTATGGTGAAAATATTCTAAGTAAATCCCAACAAGGAATTTGGTCAGTATTCTCTAGGATTTGAAGGTAATGATCTAAGTGACTAAGTTAGGTCAATATTTAGGTGGAATTCCAAATTTTTACAACATCTGCCATTCTAACAGCCTTTTCAAATGTTGCAGGGTCTTGTTACTTAACTTCTGCTTTGGTGCATGCTTTCAGTCCATATACATATCAATCAGGTTTTTCATCATGTGATATTGTTGGAATCTGTAGGATGAAATTCCTGAATTCTGGGACATAATGGGCAACCAAGGCTGTTTGTTGCATAGTGGCTGATATATCCTAAGCCAACTGCAAGTAATTTGAGAGCTTGAATTCTGTATATAACTTTGTTTTGAAATATTCCCAGTCCTCCTGTAGCTCCATTGGGTGATTACATCTCCACCATATAGCTGCATCATCCTGTAGTAATGATATAGTATAATCACCTTCTATACTGGTGTTGATTGCATAGCTTCACCATAATGGTCTACTGCACATAACCATGCTTTGATCTCATGTGCTACTCTCTGTCTACAATAGACATCTGGGGTTGGTAACCTGACTTTTGGATGTCTTGTTAATTTGGTTCTTGTAAGATGCTCTCATATAAGGTTCTGGATGTTGAGTAACTGTTTTACAAATCTGCTCTCACTCATGGTAGGGCATGGTTACCTTGGATTTTTTGTCAAGTTGCTGCTACCACTGATGCAGTATGTACTACCAACAATACTGGCCAGAGATTGGGAATCAATAGGCAAAATTGAAAGGAAGGAAAACTGCTTTATTATCCAGAATTTATTTGCTGTTTTATACTTTTGAGTTACATTTGCTACTCTGAGGTCTTTGTGCCATATACCAAATTTAGTAATAAGCAACAGATGGCTCAGGGGTAGGTCTCCAACTGTGACGGTTTGAGGATGCTGATGACCTAACCATGAAAATCTGCTACAGAGTATATTATACCAGTAGTAATAAGTAGTAGGGCAATCATCTGTACTGATATAAGACCAATCATACCAATCTGCAACCAAATAGAGTTACTCTGACAAAAACCCTATTTATCACCAATTTATCACTAAAACCTAATTTAGCACACAGTATATAAAGCACACCATGAACAACTATTGTAGACAGACTTGTACACGTATAAATTATCTTCTCCCTTGTATCCTGGATTAACTCTTACTTTCACCTGAGTCCCAAGAGATTTACTGTTTAGCCGGGATTTGCCTCTACAAGCGTAACAAATCGTGTTACGTACTTAAAGAGTAATGCCCTTTAGAGAGTACAAAAATGGATAATGTGTATGTTATCTTGTAGATTCGATGGGGTAGTGTAAGAATATCTCTTAAAAGGTTAGGATGGTGACTTTGTAGAAATATATTCAGATTAATATTTGTTTCTACTGCTCTTTCTGTTTATAACCAAACTCCCTTTTTATTTGATTGCTTGGTTGGTATTTATACCTTATTGTGAGTCTGGTAATTTGTCTTGTTTTGCTTTTCCTTGGCTACTAAGTTGTCTTTGTATGCGTTGATGTCACTTGACATCGAGTGACTCGTTACTCTGTAACAATCGCAAAGCGGCCTCGTAGCTCAGTGGATAGAGCGTCCGCCTCCTAAGCGGAAGGTCCCAGGTTCGACCCCTGGCTTGGTTAATTTTCATGAATACAATGCCCATTAAACCGTCAAGAATGAGATTGTGACTGAATTAAGTTTGGAATGGAAGAAACAAATTTTTGAGAGTGATGAATCTCGCTCTATATTTACGTTGCGAATATTCAAAGGTATAAGTATTTGTGAAGTCATTTATATCATTCCGAGATGTCTTTGGTGAATTCAGAGACCGGACCAGCATATGCTGACGTATGTTTCTTTTTCATTTAAAACGTTACTTTGATCATTTTGCTCGGTAGCTATTGATATGCGGTTGTAAGTGTATCGACATAGGATTTCTAGTTCCGAATCTCCTTGTAATATTATTGAGCCACAGTAGAATCCTGCGTATATGCTACAATTTTGATGTAATCTAGCTCCACCTTTATACTTAAAAGGAGTTATGGCAGGCCTGCTTAGCGCAGTGGTAGCGCGTCAGTCTCGTAAACTAAAGGTCGCCAGTTCAATCCTGGCAGTAGGCAATGCATCCGATTTTTTCGACCTCATTGGATTCGTATTTAATAAGTCTCATTTACTTCTAACACTATTAATATAATAGTTGAAATGAAGCTAATACACAATTACAGTGCAGTGTCCTTCTGGCACTTCAAATAATTGGGAAGAATAGAGCAGAATTTTTTAATACCCTAAATGATCATGTCTGATTAGCATTACAGTATATATTTGACATTCCAATTTGTGTCTTTATGCGCTCTTAAGCATGCATATAACTCAAAAATGTATGCCGCACTTCGGATTCAGATTGCACGCTCAACGAGGAAAGCTTATCTAAATATTAGTTGCACAATGAATTCTACCTCCACTTGTTATGATAAAATTTATATTCAAGGGAACACTCCTCGTAGAATATTATGTGCTATCCAAACCGCCTCTATATCATCAAATTCTGGCATGACTGTGGCTCTATTAACAATGCAAAAGTTGAGATGGGATACCAAGAACAAATTCTCAAACACCTCCAGGGGCATCTTATCGTTGGATACCGCTGGTTTTCCCAAAGGATTTAGTAGATTCCCGTTTGCATCAGTAGCTTGCGTCAAGACTTGCATGGCTTAATATATTTTGCGACCCGGATAACCAAGTAAGGATCACTCATTTTGACCGCCCCTAGGTGACTATTCACAACCACACCTTCTTTAAAAGTTGAGTCAAGGTATCCATATGCGAGTCAGCGATACCCTGAAGCCAAAAGATCTTCTATATCTCAAATAGAAAGCTTCAAGACCATCAAGAAACTTCAACTTCACCAAAAAAACCGAAATTTTGTATATTTCTTATTGAGCCTTTCCTGGAATTTCTTATCGTCGCTTTTTATAATACCATATAGAAGGTATCGGTACTTCGTTTCAATTCTGTAAACAGCCAAGGAAATATTCTACAAGCCACTTTCAATACTTACGACAGACCTGGGGCAGTGTATACATCAAAGTGAGAGTTATTGGATCAAGACTGGAACAAAACAGCCACTTAGTTCTATTCATGGCCAATTCTGCGAACGGTATAGCCCTGATGGTACCTTGGTAGTTGTAGTAACAATCTAACAGATCTGATTGTATTTGTAGGAATCGTGACGCAAGAAGGATGGAGTGTGATTGTCACTAATATTAGAGAAAATTCAAACATAGTTCACCTTTCAATTCCATTGTTAGCCGTTGAAGGCAATAGAATTATGGCATTAGGGCTACACTAGCACTACCAAACTATGGATCAACAACACACCCATGATTATTCATACTAGGCAGATAATGATTTTGCGATGTGTCACAAACAACTGGTTAGTGTTCCAAGGTTACGTTGAGCTCATAAAGACAGGAATGTAAATCACCCCTATAGATGCTCTAGCAATAAGTAAACATCATGAGTTCCCTTAGCCGCTACCATAATTGGCTTTGACTTATGCGCCCGACTACAATAGCAAAGGATATAAATGGCCAAGAATTGCTGCTCAAGGAATTCAACGAAAAATGGTTACTGCTTCTCCCCTCCTTTGCTTACTTCTGGCCAATACTCTTAACCTTGTTCGAGGCCAAGGCTTGGTTGAACCTGTGGTGTTTCCCGCCCAATTTGAAAAGCGATCTGATTCCTTCTTTAAAGATAGTCGTATACGGGCAAATATCATCAAGGAGATAGTCCAAGCGGAGAACGACCTACGGATCAAGAATACGGATCTAATTCCCAGCGAGCTGTTACGGGATAAAAACCAGCTGAATTACATCGCTTCTCTCAGCGTCAACAACAAAGAGGCATACAAGAGTGATGAATGGCAGGAGAACTACGATACAAACCAAGAAGGTTGTCGAATCTACGGGCAATTCCGGAAACAAGTTCAAAAATGCTCCAACTATTTCATCGAAAAGAATCTTTTCCGCGACAACACACGTAATGCCGGCTTTCGTTATGCCTACGCATGCATTAACACTAGGGAAATACCGTGTCCTAGAAGCGGGTGCAGGTATGATCCGACCAAACCCATTTATACCAGCAGCAGCAACCCAATCTTTGTAAAAGAGGCCAACATCATGAAGCCTGATGGTAAAGGGGTCGAAGAAGACATAAGATTTGCCGATGACCAAAATGAGATAATCTTATTCCCTCGAACAAGAACTATGACGCTGAGAGAGTGCCATTCTCGCCAGATATACTTTGGTACGCAGGTAATGATTAACGGTCGCAAGAAAGATGGATACTTTGCCCAAAGCGAGAATGCTGAATCGCGAACTGGGTACGGTGGGGATACCGAAGTTCGTGTGGGGCGCGCTTGGTTTGTATTTTTGAGTTAGCCTTTAATATCCTCTATTTCAATAAATATTCATGCATTTCTCTAATCTAAAAGCTTATGGGCTCATTTAACTAGCATACAAGCTTTTATCTCAACCAAGAAACCCTTGAAATGTAAGAAGTCATCGGAATTTCTTACATCATTTTTAAACCTAAGAATTCCTGTTGCTCCAATCCTGACTATCATTCAGGGGATTTCAGGCCAAACACCACTCTGACAACCCAAGTGAGCAAATTATCCAACAGCTGAATGTCATCAATGGAGTTGCCTCGAGATTACTTAGAGTGAAGCGAACTGATCTTACTACGCTATCTGTGTGGGAATTCTAAGATGACCTGTTCAACTTCTTCTGCTGATTGGACCGTAGGCAACTTCTGAAGCAACGCCGACAGTGGTTTGAACGCTGGAAGGGTTCTTATACGGTCAGTCGGGGCACACTCATACCATACAGGAGGTGAAGGAGCATGAGGAGTCTCCTAATGCCTTTTCCTCCATTGGAATGGCCCACGTTTCTTGAAGATTCAATTCCAGTATATTGAATAAATATGGGTGGTTTATATCTTTGAATGCATCTCCAAGATCCGTGTTACTTACATTCCTATACTCATATACACACATTCATCTTAATACGGACATATCAACGGTATAATGAGTTGAAAACATGTTGCCAAGTGGTAGCATAAATAATTGGAAAATAGTCACCAATTGGTGAAAACCCACTAGGCCTGGACAATGTGTTGTTTACTGATTCGAATTTGAACTGAATAGACTCCAGGTGGGAACGAGTCAGAGGATCTAGTGGATCCAATAGATCAATTACTTCACAAATTGAATATCAGAGACTTTCAATGATCTGGTGGCTCTCCAGTAGTCTATACAGTTCCCTGACCATAGGGCGGTTATCTAAAGTTTAATGATTAGACTAAGATGACCAACGTATTGCATGCCAGCAATTTACTCACAATTCCATTATGGTTTTTGTACCAGCTACGGCAGCCCGTTGCCCATACACTGCGACTCAGTTCTTTCTGAACCTTGGAGTCAAATTGTTCCTGGGCGGATTTCTTTACCTCCACAGACCTACAATTGCGTTTCATCATTTCAGATACCATTTTTACAGTATAGTTGGCCTACGTTTGCCGAAGTTAGGGTTGGGTGTAGGGCATACGCTTGACAAATGGACACTACTTGCCTGACATTCAATCATGAAAAGGGCCGAGTTATGTCCTAGGAATTGGCAGTTTTGGGGTAATGCGCATGGTAAATATATAAATATATATAAAGATTGAAATATACCTAGTCCAGTGTTTGGCCCAAGTAGCATAAACATATTAGGGAATCCAGTACTCATGATACCAAGGTACGATTTTGGCTCCGACTGCCATACCTCACTGATTTCGTTACCTCCCTTTCCGTACACCTTCAATGGAGCAAGGAAATCCTGGACCCTAAATCCAGTAGCAAGGATCATTGCATCTACTGTCTGCTTGTTAGATTCAGTGAGAACGGTGTGTCCCTCGATACCAGTAATTGGGGAGGTTTCAATATGAACGTGGGGCTGATCTAGTGCTGGGAAATAGTCATCCGAAACCACAATACGTTTGCAACCTATCGCATAATGGGGAGTGAGGAGAGACCGTTTGTTCAAATCGGTCACTTGATTTTTCATATGCAATAGCCCCCGGCGTGCTCCCATACGTGATATCCAGGTTCCAGGTTGGGTAATGCCAAACCGCATTTCAAGCTAAAGATTCTTGCTATTAGCATCTGATTTATATATATAATATAAACACTTACATTCAAGAATAAGAACCAACGATACACTCGTCGTACAAATGGAACATATCGGAAGATCCATTTAACCACTCCGTTATATCTGTAGTTGTTACGTGGAACGATCCAACTAGGTGTTCTCTGATAGACGTACAAAGTCTTTACTTTGTTGACGATCTCCGGGATGATTTGAATCGCGCTATATGATGAAAATTCGATAATGATCAATTATTTCTATGTATGAATATATGTCAAACCTAGCACCGTTGCCGATTATAGCAACATCCTTTCCCTCAACATCGAACTCAGAATTCCACTGCGCAGAGTGAATATATGGGCCTTTGAAGTTCGTGAATTTTTCCGGGATGGCTGGAGTACGGAGCAATCCTACTCCACTGACTCTATATATGCGAAAAAACTCTCATTAATCCTGTTCGCACTGGTAGTAATTGATGAATAACCTACATGATATTGGCGGATACTTCCTTCTCGTCACCGTCGCGTTCCTGAATCTTTATTCTCCATAACTGGGCTTCTTTATCCCAGAAAGCGGAGTTAACAGTTGTACGTAACTTGGTGTATGGATAAAGGTTGTATTTTTTCGCCACATTTCTACAATAGTTTAGGATCTCAGGTCCTTGCGAGAACTTCTCACTCCAATCTATTCCATTTCAGTTAGGCATAAAATTCGGCATATGAAAGCCATTATACGTATTCACCGGGATTAGGTTCGAATGAGAAAGAATACACATGCGAAGGTATATCACAGGCGCAGCCGGGGTATTTATTCGCAAGCCATGTTCCCCCAAGGTCGTCACCCGATTCATATATGGTGAAGGAGTCTAAACCGAGAGTGCGCTTTAACTGGATAGCAATGCACATGCCCGAAACACTACATGCAATGTTAAAAATTAAGTGGTAAAATCAGAAGCAATGCCAAATACCCTCCACCGAGGATAGCAATTTGCGGTGTAGTTCCGTCGGAGTATTTTTTGGTAGGCATAACTCAAATCGAGGTTATAGAGAGTGAATCTTACCTCATGCATCGCTTTTATATTCAGTTGTGAGCCGCAGGGCAAAGCTTAAATTCATAATTGCCATGTATATATAAGCTTGACATGGCGATTGTGACTGATACTAGTTGGGCAGCAGATGTTTGATCCTTGAGAATTTTCCAAGTCATCCGCTGAGTATATTGAAATTCTAATTTGTAAGATTTGGATTACCCTTCAAATTAAAATCATGAATTGTCAACAATGTAGAGTTCATAGAGAACGTAGATATTCGGTAAATACGCACAGCACTCGGATATATTATCTTATTAAGCCGAGGATAAATGATGCTTACCGCCTCCACTTCACCTATCAAGTGACTCAAGGGGTGGGAGTTTTTACAAGGCCCCAGATGTCAACGTCTTAGTTGGATGAAAATATACGTCATTTAGGTTTTACCAAGAAGAGACCAAAGCACACGCCAGATATACTGTGGTGTGTGTGCATCCAGAAAGTGATGAAATTTTAGATCATGATTACTAAGCTAGTATGCGACTTCCAGCACCTAATGAGCAATTTTATTGCTTGTGTACTGTTGATTTACACCTCCAATAC